>JAHWFP010054009.1:5361-41635 GCA_023313725.1 Lithobius niger | reverse complement strand
ATCAACCTTGCAGCTTCGGCTACGTCGCAATGACCAAAGAAAAATAGCACCTTTTTTTACCTCGGAGAGGATGCCGTTGAACGATTCCTCGATCGGTTGGTGATTGAAGCGCATGAGTACGACGAAATGTTAAAAAGAGTCCAACCACTATGTCTCAACCCGGTCCAAGAGGCCGATTTCAACCACGCTGTAGACTGCATCTACTGCAAAAAGCCATTCGGTTCAAAAGACGATAAAGTCCGGGATCACTGCCACGTTACCGGCCAGTACAGAGGAGCTTCTCACTCGCGTTGTAACCTGAATGCCCGAGAGCGCACCATGATCCCCATGGTATTTCACTGCCTCGAAGCTTACGATATGCATTTACTGGTAAGAGCCGTGCACAAGTTTCCGAGAAAAGTAGAAGTCCTCGCGAGAAATACAGAAAGGTTGATGAGCATGACCATCACCACTGAAACTGGATGGGAGGAAACGAAAGAAAGAAAAGGTACATTCGGCTTAAGTTTATAGACAGCTTTAGTTTTCTCTCCTCTCCGCTGAAATCTCTGGCAAAGAGACATTAACGTGATTACGAGTTTAGGATGGTGAATGGGTTCTTGAAAGCTGGTTGGAAGGACCAATGGTTGCGTCCCGATGTCGAGGAAGAGACTGCCGTGGATCTGTTAACCCATAAGGGATACTACCCTTACGAATACGTTTCCAACATGAGTGTGTTCAAAGAGGAGTCTTTACCACTGAAAGAAGAATTTTATTCCAAACTCAAAGAAGAAGACCTAACTGACAAACAATACGATCACGCTAAAAAGATTTGGAGTATGCTGAAAATCAAAAAGTTTTCCTCTTACCACGAAATATATCAGGTTACCGACTGTCTGCTTTTGCCAGACATTTTCGAAGAATTCCGCAGGATTTGCTTGCAAAACTACGAAATAGATCCGTGCTAGTACGTCTCCACCCCAGGGTTGAGCTGGGCGGCAGCTTTAAAAATGACCTAGGCCGAGCTGGCACTATTTACTCACTCTAGCAAACATAACATCTCGTCGGGAATATGAGGTGAAGTTAGCTTCATTAGTCGAAGGTTCGCGAAGGCCAACAACCCATACATTCACGAAACGTACGATCCAACAAAACCTAACAAGTACATCATCGATTGGGACTTCAATAATGCTTACGGCTGGGCCATGAGCCACATGATGCCTTACAACTGCTTTAGGTATTTGACTAAAGATGAGATTCAAGCTTTTGACGCGACTAAGATAGCAGACATGTCGTCGGTAGGATACATTTTGGAAGTAGACCTAGACTACCCAAACAAACTTCACGAGCTCCACAACGACTACCCGCTTGCTCCTGAAAAATTTGAAATACGAGAAGAATTTGTTTCAGATTATTCAAAATTGTTACTGCAAGGAAAACCGGTGAAACCTGTCGTGAAGCTAATGGCCAACCTACTGAGGAAGAAGCGGTACGTAATTCACTACAGTAACTTAAAATTCTACCTCGAACACGGCTTGGTCCTTCGTCACATTAGGAGGGTGCTGAGTTTCAATCAGAAGCCCTGGTTGAAACAATATATAGATTTTAATACGGCAAAATGAAAGGAATCGAAGACGGAGTCTGAAGGGGAATTTTACAAACTTGCAAATAATTCGGTGTTCGGAAAAACCATAGAACAGAAACAGAAAAGACTGAACGTCAAGCTCTGCACCGACAGCAAGCGGCAGAGATATCCTACCCAACCCAACGCCGATTCGTTTCAGACATTGCACGAAAACCTGGTTCAGATCAACTTGAAAGTACGCGTGGTGACGTGCGATCTTCCCACCTACTCGGTGTTCGCCATACTAGAGTTGTCCAAACTCCTTCTATACGAATTTCACTACCGATACAAGCCCCAATATGGAGTTCAAGCAAAACTGCTCGTTCACAGACACGGACTCGCTGCGCTATTGCATCGAAACCGAGAACGTGTACGCGGACATGGCTAAATACATGGGTAGATTTGACACTAGCAACTACCGTCCTCAACACCCACAGTTCTGCAACTTCAACAAGCTAGTGTTGGGAAAGATGAAACATGCCACGAAGGGAGTACCGATAAAAGAGTTTGTGGGGTTGAGTAACAAGATGTATTCGCTCGTGACCTCCCAAAGTGAAAAAAAAAAGCGAAGGGAATTTCCAAGAGATTCGTGGAGAAACACTTAAGCCACGAAGATTATCGGACGACTCTCCATTTGAACCCTGAACAAAGAGGGAGTTGGTACAAGATCGCCAGTGACAGCCATCACCAGCTGGCCGTGACCATGGTGAATAAATCCGTACTGTCAGCCTACAACGACAAAAGATTCCTCGTAAGCGAAGTAGAAACTCTTGCAATCAGACATCGCTGTATCAAATATATTTCTTATGATGAGGATGAGGATGATGATTATTATTTGCTCATGGAGTCAATATACGATGACAGAATATGGACAGGTATGTCTGACTGTAATCAGCGATGAAGAGGCGGAAACTCGGTGGAAAGGGGGTGAAGTGGAACAGAGGATGAAAGAAGTTGAATATGTCGAGGTTCGAGAAGCCGAGATGAGGAGATTGCGGATGAGGGACAGTAGGCAGTTGAAAGTATAAAATCCAGAAGAGTAGAAGAAGAGAACTAGGGATAAATGAAGATGGTCTGATAGGGGGAGGCACGACACACTAACTCCTATCCAGAAAAAGAAAAAACAAGCTGTGGAAAAAGACCGACGATCGAGAATGACTGAAGAAGGCAAAATAGTGTTCAGGGAAAAAAGAAGAATGGCTCAAAGAAAGCGAAGAGAGAAAAAGAAACTGATGGCTCGGTGATGGCAGGCTGAGCTGATGTAATAATGTTTTTGTTGTATAAAATAATTTTGATCTGTAATAATGTTTGTTGAATACAAATTTTTTTTTTTATTAAAGAACAAACTCTACGATGCGTTCTCATCATGGATGCCACTAGCGGTTATTTTTATGCTGAGTAAATACCTCAATGTCACGATTGAAAGCGAACCGATTCTCGTTTTTAACAACCAGGCAAGGCTTACCACCGAGTTGAGAGGGGGGGGGGATTGAGGCTTAATGGCGCGTCGACAACTTGGTCATTAGCGCCAACCTCAGTCACAGTGCAGTGGTCCGGGTTGCCACTGCACCACACATTACAGAGACGTTATTCAAACCCCTAATCTAAATCTTGTCATACATCTGTACCTCCTGCAAAAATTGAAAAACACCGGACAGGAGGACAGACTTATCGCCCAACTGACGCGCAATGTCATGCGGAAGATGGAACCGACGACGAACACCATCAAGATGGCGACAATCAACAAGTAAGTGCCGGACCGTAAGTGGCCGTCGGCACCAAGAACATTCAGGAGGGTCAACCCCCCGCAAAAGGAAACAGTGAGTAAGTCGGGTGTGACCAATTCGCAAACGGGCCAACACAACCTCCTCACGGCGACTGCGGCGACACGCCGAGTGCCACTCCTCGACAGTGCCTTTAATAGCCCGTAACTTATTACCTTCCTGTCTGTCCCACAAGGTTTGCCAAAAAGCGTGTAACCGCAGACGCAGAGTTGGAAAGGCATCTGAGGGAACAAGGCTGAGATCCCTACCGAGAGGGCCAGAAAGGGCCCCTTTCGCAGCAGAATCAGCTTGTTCATTCCCTGCTATCCCAACATGGCCCGGGATCCAGCAGAAAAGCACGGTTTTCCGCTGGCCAGGCAAGCGGGAAAGCAAAGCTTGAACACGTTGTGTCAAGGGGTTCCGAGGATTGTAATTCGCCAAGGACTCCAGGGCACTCATGGAATCACTAAAGACAATGAAATGCGTGCCTTGAAGGTCAAGGATCCATTCCCCCGCCAAACCAAGAGCCAAAAGCTCTGCAGAGAACACAGAATAGCCTGATGGAAGGCGATGGGCAACCGTTACACCCTTACACACACAAGCACACGCCACGCCAACGTCGGACTTCGACCCATCAGTAAACAGGCGAGACTCAACTCGTTGGAATGGGTGAAAAGATCAACAGATCTGTACTCAGTCAGTGGAGGGAGAAATTGCACTCCAAGGACGAAGAAGAAAATAAGTTTGCCTGGAAAGGTTGGGAAAGCACGGACGAGGAACTATGGAAAAGCGTTACGGATCCCACTTTGAAACAGGTCTTCGAGCCGTTCATCGAAATAGCCGGAGAAGTGTTAATCGAACAATTGGAGCTGTCCGTACACGAAAAACATATGCTGGCAATAATGTTGGAACTGTCCAAACTCGACAGCAGAAACAAAATGAAATTCTTGTTGGATTTTAAAATGAAAGAGCTTCGCGTCGGAGAGGAGAAAAGAATCAGAGTACGATTTACAAATGACGACATGCAGGTGCACTTTGTGGAATACGACCCTAAAACAACGGCGGTGGTTACTTTGTTGCAACTTTCATTTACGGAATGGTCCGAGCTCTACAAACACCTTACAAGCATCGATAAACTCATGGGGAAAGTTTCCAAACGGGGAGAAAACGAATAAACGCTTCGTACTGACTGCAGTACCGCTGACCCGTAAAAAAAAAAATTTTCTCCATTCATGAGCACAGTCCCTGTATGGATCATTCAATATTAACAAAGTTTCGAAAAGGTCTCGCAAGCAGTCTTGAAGTCAATATCGTAGTAGGTCTCATTGAAAGGAGACCCAGTATTGTAGTAAGTCCTTTTAAGGGGGGCTGGCTTCGATAACAATAGAATACAATGGTTTTCGTAGGAAGCACATCATCATCTTATTTTGTATCTACTGAGGGGACCGCAAAAGCGGACTACTCGCTACCATATAGGATTGAAAAGGCTGATGTTTTGCTAGAAAAAACGGAGGGTGAGAGAGTTATGAGATCATTCTGAATCACAGGGCTACCCCTGTAGCCTTAGCACGACACGGAGGGCAAGGTAGGTCTCCGGTGGCAGTTCTTGTAATAGGATTGATGCCATGGAATACTGGTACAAACGACGGAGTGTTGTCGAATTACCACACAGAATAATTCGAGATATGAGACGGGAGCGGTGATTATAGAGTTTGATGCCAAACGGAAACGGGAGAACGATCAGAAGGGCCCTTGTTGAGATCTTCGTTCGCCACAGGGCTATGCGTAGTGTCGGGTTTGGATGTATTGGTCGGAATTGGAGTGGCAAGTGTGACTCCTGGAGCGTCGAGTGATTTGATGTCATACTGATGGAGAGGAAGTGCTGCAGGCAGAGCAGAGGCGGAGGGGCCATCCGTTGGCGGAGGAGCGTCCGCATGAGGAGGCGGAGGAACAAATTGATGGTGGAGGCCGTTGAAGAAACGGAGGCTGATGGAGTGAAAATTTGTTGGGTGGTGGTGGACTGTCGTCCAGCGGGGATGGCAAAGGAGACGGGCTACTTGATGTAGTTCCTGGATGGTCGGTGATTGAAGTGGTGTGGCGCAGGGCCGACGGGATGGCGAGGCTGTCCCTATTGTGGACGGAGAGTTGTGTGGGCGTCGTGTGCGGGAGTGAACATAATAGTACGCCCTCCAAGGTGGCAAAGATGGAATCGGAGAAAGCCAATTGTGATGTGTGCGGAGGAGAGCGTAATTCAGTCTCATGGAGTAGTACTTTCACTTTACGACTTCCAACTTGTTTATCAAAGCTTCGTTGGATGCTCGTAATAAGGCATTTTCTCCTTGTAGCTTGTCTGTTCCTTCGGCTGTCGGACGGAGGGTCGGTAGTTCCGTTAGGGCAGAACGTAATGAGCTGTATTCAGTTGAGAAGTGTACTGCAAATGTTAGCACAAAATCGATGTTGAAGTTAAAGTCTTCCATCTCGCGGACAGAAAAATGTAATCCCCGTTTTAGTGCTTCTCGTAATACTGACGCCGCAGGAAACGGAATGAGTTGACGCGGAGGCATGGCAGCTAGTGGTGTTGTGGTGGAACATGGTTGTGGAACGGGGAACAGAGGACATTCCGGGAGAGGTGCCTCTTTGACAGTAGACCGTGGAGAAGGATCTTTTTTTTTGAACAGCGGGTGCGGAGGATACACTGCGGTGACGAGGAGATTGCAAAGGGAAAACGGGTAGTTTTGATTTTTACCGAGTTGGTCATTGGTATGCTGGATTTCAGGTAGCGTTTACCAGAAGTTCCGGCAATGACGTGGTGTGGGAGGTTGGAGAACTGTTACAACTTTTCTCCTAAGACGATAGTGGACACTTGCCATAAGACAGTCGCTTCACTGGAGTCCAATATGGCTGCCCACTTCATCTCAACCTAATTCAAGTTCATCTGGCTCAAAAACAACAACCAGCTTGCAATTCCAATCAGAACTTTATTGGGAGCAATATACAGTACCTCTGTAAACACATTTCAATTAGAATGTTCATCAAAATCTATATTCAGTTTCTAATCTGGAGTAACTCCTGGCTAACACACACTGACTGGCAGCCATGTTGGCTTGTCATTCACCCTAGAAAAGTTACCCAGGTTCCTGCCATGCCCAGAGGTCATGTGACCAAAACTAGATGGCTACCCTACAACCTGTAAGCGAGCCTACTACCCCAATTGAACAAATAACAAATTAATACGAATATCCAATAATCAAAGCCTATAAACTAAAAAGATATAAATGAGTAGCCACAAACACACAAACAAATGCGGGCTACAACACACTACCATAAACAATACATAAGGTCAACTAGAGGAAAGTTCCATTTATGTGAACACTGTTCTCATAACAAGAACACTGTGTTGACTAGCTGGACGGTGGAACGGTGGAGGTGGTAGCTTGCTGATGACGTGAGCGTTCTGTTCGTTGTTTTAAGAGAAGTTGGTGTTTTTCGGATGGCAATCCACCTAAGAGGAGAAAGGTGCTGTAGGCGGAGGCGCGGTAAACTGGAGCCGAGGAATGGAAGGGATCGAAAGGATTGGCCAATTGGCCTGTGTCACCTTGAGCTGGAAAAGAAGGATCATCCGTGTATGAAGAGGCCAGCATGGACGAGGAGGCTGGTTCGGAGGGCAGAATGATCGACCGCGGAGCAGGAACGCAGGACCCGGAATGGGACGTATCACGTCGTGTTGGTGAGTCTTGAAGAGAAACGAGAGATGAGAGATATTCCGGAGGAACGGTGGAAGGACTCGGCGGGCCCGCGGAGGGTGGAGAAGAGCCATCCTCCACTGAAGGTACGGATGGAGTACTCATTAGTCCAGAAGCGGCGGAGGGCTGGAATGACCAGCAAAGAAGGAGCGGAGGGAGTCCTCCGTCCCCGGAAAGACGGTATGTGTAACGGGAATGGCGTGACGTAGGTCGAGGTACGAGGATCGGTCCTGTTGGGGAGCAGTGTGTAGCACAGCTGCACAGTGCATGAGTTGGAGGTAGAGGAAAGACCAGCGGGCTGCATGGTCGAAGTAACAAAAAAAAAAAAGACGGCTGTGCAGATGGTGGCGGCGTGGAGGGATACCATACCCCTTTGATTAAACAACAGCATGTAATGTTGGAGAGAAAGAAAAGCGAAAGCTGACAGTAGGTGGTGGAACGGAGTAATCCAGAAGGCTGCACAAAAAAATGCGCAGTGGGGAAGAGAGCCGAGATCGTTGTCTGCCTGAACTGATTTGCGTGTCGTCCGAACGCAATGATGGCATGAGTCTCCTTGAGCATGGACCAAGAGGAACGGTCAGATCTAGGAACGGCGGTAGCAAAGAACAGTAGAACGTGGAATGCGAAGGAAGGAACCATCCCAAGGTGTTTCCTTAGCCTGTGGTATCGGAACGATGGTACCGTGGGACGCGGAACGTGAATGAAGGAACGTTCGTCCTGTGAGATGCAGAATGTGGATGGAGGAATGCTCGTTCCGCGGGAGGCGGAATGCGGAAGGAGGAACGCTCATCCTGTGGGATGCGGAACGCAGCGTTATTGAAGTGAACAGTGCGGTGGTTAGAGAAAAAAGGGTCTCTGTAAAGCGAAATAGCAAGAGAGGAGGATGTGGAACCTTATAGGCAATGCGCAAACTGCAACCATACAGGATGTGTTGGACGTGACGGCCTAGGGGTCATACATGAAGGAGGCTGCGCAGGAGGATGCGCAGTGGGTACGGTGTTAACGTTGGTTGTGACAGGTGGTAAGAGCCCCTTCTCGTGTTACATACCAAGGCCTGGTGGGAGAAACGCGGACTGACGTGATGCTGTCATTCCTACATGTGACCCAACCTCTTCCCCTCCCCCCCCCCCTCCCGTCCTGGTATGGACGGAGGCTGAGCAGGGGAAGCGATGGGTAACATGAGGATTGGTACAGAGAAACGGATCAGACTGTTACCGGTGAAGTATTGGTCGTCCCGAGAGGAACGGTGGTAAGGGATGATGGAAGGCATGGTGGAGGTGGCGCCAAGCGGCAGGTAGGACAAAACTATGATCGCCCTCCCTTGACTGCCAGCTGGGAAAAGGGATGGCAGAGGTTGATGAGGCTGTTGGTAGAGAAAAGGGCGTGTCATAGAAACACTTGTAAAGATGTAAGGTAGACTAGACAAGGAATCGTAGGTTGATGGATGAGAGAGCAACCCGGAATGAGGGATTTTCTTGTAAGGGAGGACTGGCGGAAGTCGGTAACGGCGAGAAGCCGGCGGAGGGCAGAATGACTGCATGTGACAGAGGAACGCAGTGATGAGGATGGAGCCTAGTGCTTTATGCCGTTAGCCCCGGAGGGGGAACCGAAGAGGACGGAAGAGGTTCTAGAGGAATAGCCTCAGAGCATGGTGAGTCCAGTCCGGAAGGAGGATCGGTTCATGGACAAAAGGGCCGGCACATCATCCACTGGTTTGGATGGAAGCAATGGGAGGCAGAACGTCCACCTTCGCAGCACGATGGGAGGCGGAAAGACCATCCCTGGTGTAGAAATGGAAGAACACTCCATCCGCGGAACGACTGTATGCGGATGGGGCGCAGAACGTCGAACGGGGATGCTCAAAGAACTACCACGCGTGGCCATCACCCTAGGAGAAATGATGCTAACAGGGCGCCTCGCCAGAGCTTATATAAGCAAGCCCAAGCCCGCGCATGCGCCGTACCGTACGTGCCTGGCAGGGCAGACAACTTTCAAGCTTTTAGGGGAATAATTGCTCAAAAGGGGGAAACTGCTATTAAAACAGGTAATGCATATTTCGTCGGTTATAAAAATGCAGCTTAGTTTATATTTTCGTCGGCTATAAAAATGCAGCTTATAGTTAACTCTTGTAAAGTTGATAGTGCCATGCCTCTATCCAAGCAGGTTGAGCCGGTGTTCTTTTTTTACCGTAGCGTTATAAAACGATGAAATTTGGTCTGTGCTGAGAGCTTAGACCAACAGTGGTGTTTGTTAAAACGTTTGGAAAACGTACATTGTCGTACAAACTATTTAAAAGCCTAGTCAATTTAATTTATTTGTGAAACGCTGTAGGAGTGTGTAAATTCAAAAAGTAGTTAGGCTACAATTTTGTTTCACTGGCTTAGTAGATAAGTAACAACTGTAGTCGTGAGTTGCTTCTAGTTTAATGCAAGTTAAATGGAGTTGTAATTAAATTATTACGTTAATTTTGAGTGTAGGCTGTAAGCCTGAGACAGATGTTAAAGTAGTAGAAACTGAGGGAAAGCCTTTATCCGGTTAATTCCGGTTCGGATAGTGATTCGAACATGGCAGCTAAATCCGCAACTCTATATTCTGAGTTTGATGCAGACAATGATACTTAGAAAAAGTATACGAATCGAATTAGCTATTATTTTATGGCTAAAAAGATTCCACCAACTGAATAAATAGATTTTTTGATGGCCTCAGTTGGTACAAAAATTTCTGATAGAATCTTAAACATATTTTCACCAGTTCTACCTGAATCATTTACTTACGCAAATTTAATTAAAGCTATTCTTGATGTAGAACCTTTACCATCAGTAGTTTCAGAATCAGTTACGTTTTTTCGAAGATCAGAAGAAAGCATAAATGAGTATATTTCGGCTTTAAAAATTGTTACGAAATATTGTGACTTTGACAAGATAACAAACATCAAAGAGTAAATTTAAAAGCAACAACCTCGTTAGCTTTATCGCTCGAGTCGGCAGAGCATAACCAAGCTGAAATGCGTTCAACCAACAAGTCAGTTAATTTTGTGGCTCAACAAATTAAAAAGGCCCAATTTAGACATAAATCTTCCAAGGAGTTAATTTGTTTCTGTTGTGGAAAGTCCGGACACGTAAAAACACGCTGCAAGTATAAAGATTTCACCTGTGGCCGTTGCCACACGGTCGGACATTTAAAGGCAGTCTGTCATAAAAGTAGTAGCAGTGGCAAACCTTTTGAAGCTAGTTAACACTAGCAGTTAGTAGTCACCCAAAAGATCGTTAGTATGGCATTCTGGCTTCCTAACTCAAACAATGCTAAATTTGGGTGCACCTAACTCTTCCGTAACACTTCCAATGCTATGGCGTGGTTGGCATTGGTTGTGTAGGGGCTAGGAGCTGTAATGTTATTAGTATTGGATGTTGTGTGCGCGTTAGTATGGTGGTGGTGTTGTAATGCTATGGGATGATGTGCTAGTAGTTGTAATGCTATGGGAGTGGTTTTGTATAGGATGTGCTAGCTTGGGCTAGGTAATACTTTCAAGATCATTGAGATGGCTTGTATGCAGGGCCGGATTTAAGCTCTAGCCACCTGTAGGCCTAACCATAATGCCGCTCTTCAACACACCCAAAACTTCCCCTCTCCCAGACGTTTACGGAATCTTTAATTTAGTCCCCCCCCCCCCAACCAGCGCCTTTCTTAATTTGTGTCTTCATTTGCGATCCATAGAAGTCTGGTAGGACAAAAATATAGTATGCATGTTACTGAGCAAAGTAATTAAAAGTAACCTATTTATGTAGGCCTTTGAACTTAGATTAAGAAATTTTAGGGATTTGCTTACTACGGCCTTATCCTTTTCTTCCCTTGTTTCCACCTGTTTTTTTTTTGTACTGAGCGCCGCTTAGTTTCACTCGCTCATGGCTACTCAGTTTATTTCGCTACTACGATCAACGAACGACAACCAACCCAACACAGAGTGGCCATACAATGAAAAGTTCGTAAATAATGCAACTACGTTTTAAAAAAAAAAGTTAGTACACCCTATTCACCTACCGTAGAGCACCGAATCAGCACTGAGGCAACAATGCTGGATGGCGCCAGCTTTTAGTTAATAAATTTACACGAAAGGCGAAGCGCCCGCAAAATTGGCACGAACTTTTCTCACGTACAATTATTTTTAAGCCGTCATGCCGCCTCTAAAAAAGTGCCGCTATAGGCCCGGGCCTCTCAGGCCTACTTATAAATCCGGCCCTGCTTGTACGGGTTTCGCCCGTACTTGGTTCCATCTTCATCTGTACTGAAAGAGAAAAGTTTTACTGGTGGTTTCCTTGGGGAGAAGAGGAGAAATCTTTGTCGTATATCTCACCTCTCGGCGCGAACGCGAAAAGGATGTTGGCTCAGAGTTTCCCAAAGTCTTCCTCGGACCACACTTTTCTTTGCTCCTTCTACGGGTGGGTGGTAAAACCATGTAGAATTGAGAAAGACGACAGTCTCCTTTTGACGCGGTCCTTATTTTGGTTGAGGGGGGAAATCTTTGTTGGATATCTCACCTCTCAGCGCGAACGCGAAAAGGAAACTCCTCCTCGGACCACACTTCTCTTTGCTCTTCCTACGGGTGGTGGTAAAACCATGTAGGATTGAGAAAGATGACAGTCTCCTTTATAGTGGTCCTTTGTTTGTTTTTTTCACATTTTTGTTACAATTTTGGTGTGTAAGTCGGAGTTTTATCCTCTGGAGAAAAAACAAAAGCTGGATTTTTCTTAATTCTTCAGAACCTAGACCCAGTTACACAATGATAAAAGTGGTACACAAGCTGGAGTGAAGCTCCAGAAAACTAGACTCAGTTACACAATGATAAAAAAGTGAACACAAGCTGGAGTGAAGCTCCAGAAAATTAAACCCGTTACACAATAAAAATGTAAGAGTACATAAAAGGCTTCCCGACTAATATCTCTTTCTCCCCCCCCCCAGCGAGTAGGGCTTTACGTTTGTTGGCAGGCGGCATCGATGAGAGGCTCAGCCGTATCCAATTTAAAATGTTTCTTTACGAATCTAACGACTCGACGGTCGTTGGCGTCTTTCGCCATAGGACTAAATTTTGCTAGAACGCGACTCATGGACAGACCATTTGTCTTGTGGTATAGAAAGTATAGGCAGTATTGTTCGCATACGACGCTGCAAGGCCCCTGCAAGGTCGTGAGATTGTAGGTTTTGAACGTCAAGTTTCTCTTTAGAAACGCAAATTATGAATGTTTCGAGGTTTTAAGCCGCAGCTGTCGAAATAGTCCACGCTCGCCTTCCTTCTGTCGAAATAGATGGCGACCCAGTGGCTACCAGATTTCGTCGAAGGGTCCAGGTTGATGATGTAAGATTCTTGAGAGGGTGTCTCGGGCAACTGGTCGGAAGCATACACGCCCCCGAAACGAGGGCCGAGCCTGCTGTGATGTCTAGTCGCGACCCCTCAGTTCGTGGGTCTGCATCGTTTTTTCGAGTGTTCGTATAGCACGTTCCTGGCCTGATCAATTTCGAGAACGGTTTGGTGGACCATGTACAGCACCAGATTTATGGTTTCGGTGAGCGGTTGCTTGAACGTCACGTCAACTCTGAGAGCTCCCTGTTTAATAAGGTTGTAGTGGCACTGTCCCTGGCTTTTGTCGGCGGTCAAGTCGAAGGCGTACAGACAATTGCCCAGCGGATAATTGGCATATTGGAGACGGGGCGTCGAGTCGGAAGTCAGTTTGTCGACCGACTGGAAGAGCGAAAAATAGTTTCTCACGTACAGGTCGTCGATGTAATCGGGCTTGTAGGGAATGGCCGGAATCGTTTTTCCATCCACCTGCAAAGCAAGAAAGGTGACGTTATAGTGGTAGCAATTAAACGGGTTTGCAAGGTAAACGTTGAAAGCATTGTTCGAGACGAAACCCAGCAGGCAGAACGACGGCAGGTTTCCGAGCACAACATTGTCGAGATTGCCCTGGCGGGACCCAGCGGGAATGGTGAAAGTCTTGACCTCCACACGATGGATGGGGTACTTGGCGGTATTGGTCTTAAGCGCCTCCGAGAAGCCTATGAGTACCGAGAGAAATGAAACGACTGCGCGGATGTAGAGGACGGCAAACGTGATGCTGCCGCGATAGTCGGCATTAGCTTCCACAGTCATGAGGCAGAAGGAATCCTTGCTTCTGGTGAGTTTCAGTCTCAAGTCGACGTTGTTGAGTAGCAGGCGGTCTTGCTGGAAAAGGTCGCAATGAGGTCTGCCGTAGAGATCGACCACCTTGCTGGATTTGACGAGACTGTTGCGATATACGAAACCGTGGTTCTTCGCATCGTTCGCGATGCTGGCTTCGTCGAAGTGTCCGGCAACATCCTTCTTCCACAACTGCGTCGAAAGATGGCTGTTTTAGGCATCGCCACCGTGGGTCAGCAGAGTCTCCAGGTAGCTGCGGTACGGGTACCCATTGTCGGAATTGGATATTTGCTTGCCGCTCACTTCGCAGTCGCACTGGGAAAATAGAGAGTGTAGGAGTAGATTCACGGGCGCTACGGCATTAGCGGCGGTCAATGTCGTCGATGCACCCGAGACCACCTTGCATCGGACGTGGAGGTAAGACTGGCTCAGGTCCAGCAGGCAGTCGGCGGCTCCGGGCACTACGAACTCGATGGGGGCACCGGCGCTTAGAGTGCCTCGAGGATGGCAGGCCACTAAGATGTCATCGTTCACGGTAACCTGCACCGGAGGCACGGAGAACAATTCCAACTCTTCTTTGGTGCAGGGCACCGAATCTCTGTGCGGCTTCAACAGCATGGCGGGCTCTGAATGAACAGTTTTCGGGGCGGACGCGCTATTTCTAGTCGAAAAAGTCCGTCTTACTTCTCAGAAGACGGCATCGTGAAGGGCATCCAGACTGCGACGGCGTACGAGGGCAACCAGACTGCGGCAACGACGTTTCCCTCTCGCCTGGCCTTTCGTTCGACGACAACACTTCTTCCTCTTTCGGCCTGTTCCAGACTGTCCTCCCGTCGCTACCGCAACAGCGTCTCGTTTAGCTGCGTCCCACCTCTTTTTGGCAGCCTCCTTAAAGGAGGTCCGCCCCTGAACATCGTCCAACAGCTTGGAGCCGCTTCTCAGTGAAAGCTTTGCTACTCCGAAAAGAGTGTTTTTCATAAAGGGGAGAGCCGACCTGAACACACCCCCCAGGAAATCCCCGAAACCCGATCCTCGTTATATGAGCCCGCCAGAAAAGTAAGGGGCCCCTCCTATCTAATTTCTCGTACAATAGTGACCGACGCATAACCGAGGGTCCAAACCAGCGTAGGGCATGCACATCTCGTTTTTTCCATGTCTGATTGGTCTACTCTTGCGGAAATAAATGATGCTCCGATCCTAATGACGGGCTATCAAATAGGCAAAAGCAAATTGAAATGTTTCTTTTTAGCTGCCGGGAAAGGTTTTCTGAAAAGGGTCCCGAAAGCCCCGCCTAGTCCTCTTAACCCTCCTCTTTCGTCCACGCATGTTCAGGGACGGCGCCTAAAATTTAACGTCACGCTAACCTCTTCCAAGCTGAATGGCACCTTTTCCTCCATGTCCACCATGAAATAGACCCTTACCGTTTCAAACTCGCACCTAGCGAGAGAACGATAAGGCTTGGTGAAGATTTTGTGAGTTCTATCCCCCTCGTCTATTCTAACTACCCATAGCAAAGGAGCCAGAACATCTCCCACCACAGTCTTGTTCACAAGGTCGGTTCATACATAAATACTATTCAGAACTTTCAAGGCGAGTGGCTCTTTGCCCAACTTGACACCCGTGATAAATTTATCGATGTTGATGTCTGTAAAACCGAGCATCTTCAGCAACGCCTTGTCGATCATGAGGCCCATTACTTCTACGGAGGTGTTATGTTTCTCGGGGGACAGCATTTGGTTGGGCATGATGAGAGTAATCATGTTCAATCCCACGTTGTAATTAAATTCTGGGTACTGTTCGGCATCGATCCTGTCTCGAATAACCGGTTTAGTCTGGCCACAATCTCCTCTCCTCTGCGATAAAATCCTTGGGGCAGATAGACGGGCAGAGTCGACAGATGTGTGAGGTAGGACAGCCACCACCCTCCGTCATTGAATTGGTCGTTGATAATCTCTATAGGCACAGGGCCTACTCCGTATTGGTATTCGGTTCCACGAGGTATAGCTTGGTATAGCTCTCTTTGAACTTTCCGTCTTTTCTTTCCCATCCCAGAAACACTGACAGACTGTAAGAGAAGCACAGTCTGGCCCCCGTGTGGAGCTTGTTGACGATGGTGACGAGCCGATCGTTTTCGGCGTAGCTGAACACGACGAGCGATTGCTCGAGGGCCTTAACTACCCAAAGGTTGAGAAATTTTATAATGTTTTTCATCCTGTAATTCACCAGGTCTACCCCCACGACGACCACGACGTCGTGGTCCAACCTCTTATCCCCAACTTCCAATTCCGCTTTGGAGGCCTCGTCGGCGGCGACGGCCACTTCGGTTTCGGCGTAGACGTCGATATCGAACCTGGGGAACTTGACGTAGATGCGCGTCCCTAGCTGCAAGTTCATGATACTCTGTTCCGTCACAATATTCCAGCTTCTGGTGAATTGCACTTAGGCGAGGCCCACATCCCAGTCGCCCGTCAGGCTCACTCTCTGTGCCAGCTTGGTAGTGTAGTCGTTCAGGTCATTGTTCAGAAAACAGGTCCAGACTGGTGATTGCCGGCAAAGTCATGTAGAAAGAATCTCCCTCCATCACAGTTTCTTCAAGTCTCTGGTGGATCCCCAACAGTTGTGGGAGGCATCGTAAGCCTCAAATTGAACGTAGTACTTTTTCTTGCGTCCTTTCTCCCTCGTTTTCAGGACCTTGTCTACCCTGTGGTAGTTTGTGCCTTCGTTTTTAACTTTCTGAAGTTCGTGCAGGTAGAATCTTCCTTTAATGATTTCCGCGTTGTAGTTTTTCAAGCTTGCCGTCACTTGCCCCAACCCTTCTTTGGGTACCAGTACGTGGGTCACGAAAAATATCTCTCTGGACCACATGACTCGGTAAGCTTTGTCGAACTTGCCCTTCGCGATGGATATCCTGACTTGTCTCCCACGGCCAGAAGGACGTTATCTTTCTTCTTCTTCTTCTTGACGGTTCTAGCCAAGGCCTGGCCCAACGTCTTCAAGTCCCCGCCGTAGATCTTGCGCCACAACTGTTTGTGGTTTTTGTGGTTGACATCATCGGGAGCCATTTTCATTCTGGAGTGCACGCTCTTGTTGTAGGTGTCCACAATCTTTTGAATCACGGGCACGTACTCCATGGTACCTTTGGCGGTGAAGTGTTTGTGCAAGAGACTCTTTAAAATTCTCTGGAAGCGTTCAATCTTGGACGACTTCACTTCTTCGTTCTCAGCGGTGTAGAACTTGACGCCGAGTTCCTCGAAGAGTTCCTGGACCGCTCGAGCTCGAAACTCGACGCCCTTGTCCAAAGTAAGAAAGCTAGGGGTGGATAGCATGCGTCGAAACATTTTTTCGAAAGCGCGGACCATTTCAGTCCCTGATTTTGTTTTCATCATTTCCAGCAAGACTTTGCGACTAAAAAAACCATCCATGCAGGTGAGAATGTACCTGTACGGTTTGTTGTAGCGTTTCAGGCTGATCATATCGCTGAGATCTCATTCCATGAGAATGGAACACCACCCGTGATGATTTTGTTCCTGGGAAATTTGTACCTGACCGCTTTGTGGATGGTGTGAGCATCCTGCCACTCCAACCACTCTTTGACCCGATATCGTATTTTTCCCCGACCTTCTTGGCTCTGGCCAGTAGTTTGGACGCCGTGCCGTAACTGGAGGCCTCTCCCAGATCGTTGTAGATCTTGTTCAGGTATTGCTCCATGGTTTCCAGTCTTGGGGGTGTTTGACTCTGGTGCTTCTACGAAGTACGGGTGTCGAATAGATGGGCCTCTTCTTCTCTTCCTTCTTGATCGGCGATATGGGAGAGAGCACGGACGGGGATAGGACGGGTGGTGAGAGGGTAGGCGTAGGACTCAGCATGGACTGGCAGTGGTGGACGACGACGTCGAGGGAGTTGTAGCGGTGGCGGCTGTGGTAGTGGTAGTAGCGGTGGCAGCTGTGGTAGTGGTAGTGGCGGCGGCGGCCAGGACGGCCGACCTGGTCCTAAACTACTCCACGGAAGCACCCTTTTGGTGTTCCAACTGTCCTATGAATTTGGCCTTGTAGTCGAGAGGCAGACTGTCGTTTTTCAGGATGGCGTCGATCTGAGTCTGTATGGCGACCAGTTTTCCGTACAGAGCTCCTTCGGGTAGGTACTGAAACCTGTGAGGCTGAGCGGCCAACGCCAGTGTGGAGTTCTCCATCGGTAGGCGACTCATTTTATATTCGTCTTCAGGCAGGAGCACCATCTTCCATAGCAGACTCATTCTTCTTCTTCTTTACTTGTTGAACAGTCCTCCCAAGAGGGATATGGCCGCTGGGACGACGTATTGAATGAACCCTCCCGACTGCACCAGAGCCCGTTTTCTGGCCTTAAACGACACTTTCTTGGAGCCGATGAGTCTGATCTGTTTCTTGTATCTTTTCAACTTGGTCCTGGCTGTCGGACTGACGGGGAGTCGATTATTGAGCAGGTTCAAGGCTATTTCTGACAGACAGTCGATCTGCGACTTGTCGGCATTTTTCAGTAAAGCCGCTCGCTGGCGCTTGCTGATCTTGAACGTCTGTAGGAAAGTGCTGTGCTTGAGTAACCTTTCCATCTCGCGTCCTCAGAGCGAATAAACGATGCAAGAGGCTTCGTCGGGAAACAGACGTCCTGAGTTTCGTCAGGTCGTGCGACTTGGAGTGCAGGTCCACCAGTAGGTAACCAAAATCCTTTAGACCAATGGCGTTCTTGTAGGCCTCCACGAACTGTTTGGTCTTGCAGGGGTAAATTTGCGAAGCGAAAGAGGTTATCTGTCACTTGTCTCTCAGGTTGCGCAACAGGACGTAGTACTGGCTGTTGAGTGCTATGGTCCTCTGGTTCTAGCCCTGACAGTACAGATTCTGAGTTAAGTAGCAAATGCTGAACTTGTTGTGGTGTCCGAAACGTGTGAACCAGTCGGACATGTCGCAACCTACGTTGCTCATGTTCTGCATCTGGTCGTCGAGCACAAGCAGTTTCTCTACCGAGGAGTCGTAGTGGTCGGGTGGCATGGGAAGTCCCTTGTGAAAACGAATCGTGTCCCTGTACTTTGCCATCCACGGTTGGTAGTTGTTGTAACATCAGTGTTTCTGTTCGATTTTGGTATCCGTCATCTCGTCGGACTGATCTATCAGTTTCAGAGTCCAGCACATCTTGCACGAAGATGTAGGGCCGGAAACAAAAGTGTTGAACGGCGTTCTAAACTGCCGAAAACCTTCTATAACGCTAGCCATTGAGAGTAGCGAGAGAGAGTGAGAGAGGAAATGTGAGAGTGAGTAGTAGAAAAGAATAAAGAGAGAGAGTAAGGACCTCGGCCTAACCTAAGTCTTCGAATGAACTACCTACCCACCCCACCTCTTTTTGAACTCCCCCCCATCTCCCCAAGGGGGGGGGTGCACGCATGGGGGAGGCCGGCAGCACTCTTAGCCTCAGGCCTGAGGCAGGAGCGAAGAGTGCCGAAAGTTGGAGTAGAATAAAACTAAATAAAAGTATTCCAGAGTGGCTTCTACGATGGTTAGACAGTTTGGATGCGGCAGAGGAGGTAGGAGTAAGTTCACGAGGAGAGATCTTGTAATCGCCGAGCTTCAACAGCAAGAGACGCCATTCCATGGACGAATAAGACAGGCAGTGATCGTGCGACGGTTCGCAAATGGTAATAAAGTGACGCGTAGACTTTAGACTAGCCTTTTCGAGGAAAGAATACAGTTCGTGCCTGTTCAGGGAAGCTAGCACGGCATCGTCCGTTCAATTGGCCGGCACAGCACCCAAACAAATCTCGGCCCAGTCGTGCTTCGTTGACGCTTCGAAGGAGGAGGAAGAAGAAGGTGGAGGAAGGGGTCTGTAGAGCAGCACGGCTACGAAATTCAAGATGAAGAACAGCACGAAAATAAAGTTTTTACCCAGTTTGACGTAGGGATGTTGATTAAAATGGTCTACGTTAACGGCTGCCATGGCGATGGGAGGACGTGCTACTGACTGACGTTTCGGTCGGGAAGCCTCATGTTTTATAGAAGTTTCGAAAAAAAAAAAGGAAAAAAATCAGTGGGGGAGAGGGGAAGGCGAGCGTACGTCTTCGTCGGGGACTATTCTTTTGGTAAACGTTAGGAAATAAGACTTCTCCTTGTAGAGCGGTCTACGAGGAAAAGTGAACTTGTATGGCTGGTCGTGCGATGCTGCATGCTTAATAAGAAACCCGGTCCCATAGCGGCCGTGAAACAAGGTCTAGTAGGCGCGGTGCCATTGTGTTTCATGGTGATGGTTCTACGGCCCAAACACAAGACGACTACCGGAGCTTCCCGATCGAGGCCCTCGGTAAAGTTGAAAGTAAACCACGGTTGCAGTTTAAACCGGTGAGAAATCTTTCCACCTTCACGTGGTTAAAATAGTTCAAAGTCAATTTACCCACATAATGTCTCACATTTTGTAACAGAGGCGTCATGGACAGCACATTTTCTCCAGTCACTCCACCATCCCCGTAATCGGCAGCCAGGTACGGGATTGGGTAGTGGTGAGGACCCACGGTGACCCTGCAGGGCCCCAAAAACATGGTTTTGTCGTCCAATAGGCCGATCAAGTGACGAATCCTGTAGTTTGTTGGCCGCTTTTTACACCAGAACGAAATCGGCATCTTCTAAATATCGAACGTGCTTGAATTTGACCGTGACTGCCATTTTATTAAAGATGTCGGAACTGGAAGTCCCCATCCTAAGTTAAACAAAACCCTGTATCAGCGGGGGGGGGGGGGGGCGAGGCTACAAACTAACTATTTTTATATAGGTCCTGCAGTTCTTTAGCGCACGAGCAGGGGTTGGAATTTTTAACCGGATTGGGCTTTAATTTAAACACTACGTCGATTGCTGGGACGGTTCTGTACGCAAAATTGGACAAAAAGTCGAAAAATTCATCGCAGGAAAAAACTTCGCCCAGAAATATTTCGATTTTACACCATCCAATCTCCCTCATTTTCTTATACACAATGGTGCGAGGCTTTCTCTCTAATGATAGAGCGGCAAAAACGTTCGTTTTGTAGGCGTACTTGTCCAGATGCTCGGCATACTTGGTGACGAGACAGAGCTGAAAATCTGCATCGAAAACATGTTTTATCTCGTTATAGGTTTTCTTAATACACGAAGGCCAGTTTTTTCTATCATCGTGACAAGCTTGGAGTAGCTGGCCATTGCGAAAGGAGAATGGGAAAGGAATGCCATCCGGCCATTCCATGTTTCTTACAATGACATTGAGAAAGTGGCAAGCGTCTTCAGTGCCGAATAGTTTGTATACTTTGAGAGTGCCATCTCCTCACACCCTTTCGCACCATTTGGCTTCGGAAACCATTAGGAAGACTGGTGTATAACAGCTCTAAAACAAACAAGGAGAAAGACAAAACCTGAGATCGCTCTCCCTCTGAAACGGAGCGATGCGAAAGCTATTTTATACAGCTCCCCAAGGTGTCGTATAAAACTAGCTTGCCTACTGGTTTACTATTTTGAAATTCTACTGCTCTTAATCTAAAACAAAATGAATGGAGCTAACGAGAGAGAGAGAGAGAGAGAGAGAAAAAGGAGCTTCATACTGCCTACTCAGACCTCGTCCGTTTCAGTCCACCTTCGTTTTCAGTCCTCAGCTTTTTTTTTTTAATTTAATTTTCGCCTCGCAATGTCAACGTGGCGTTTGATCATTGTACTGTTGTTGGTTTGCTTGGGGGTGGGTTTTTGGTTGCCAGCTCCCTTCCACCCATAATAGAAACAACTGCCTCTCCTACAACTACCTCTACTACTACCACTACTTCTGCAACGACCACCCACCCAACTACCTCTGCTTCTACAACTACCGGAACTGCTGATACTATTATTATTTCTATCGTCCCAACAACAACAACAGCAGCAGCTACTACTACTACTACTACTACTACTACTACGCTTTCTGCAAGAACTACTACGCATTAGCCAGCAATGATAATAACAGCAGCTTCTACCCAACGCCTGACTACAATAGCACCTTTCACCCACCGACCAACATAGCCGTAGTAGCGACAACCACAACAACAGCATCAACGCCTTCTACCCGCAGCTCATCACAACAACGCTTTCGCTTTCCAAGCAACGTCCAACAACAGCTAGTCCACTAACAACTAGCACTACCATGCAATGCCCCTCCCCGCCCCCACCCACTCCTCCTTCCACACCTACGTCTATTGCATCAGCGACAACTTTACCGCCTCCCCCCTCGACTACAAGTAGATAAACAAATATGAGTCTTTTTTTCCCTTTTTAATATTGAAAAGGGTGTAGAAGAAACCAAAATGAGTCTTTTTTTCCAGAACTGCAAGAAAGCAATTTTTGCGACGTGAGTGAATGAGAAGGTTGAATAAAAATAATGAATGGAATAAGAAGTGTTGAAAAAAAAAAACAAGGAAAAGAAATGTTAAAAAATAAAACGATGAAAAGAAAAAAAGCGTTAAAAAATGAGAAAAACAAAACCAGCTATAAGAGGTGAAAGAGCAAGAGAGAGAGAGAGGGGAAAGGATGGGAAGAGAGAAAGAATGAGTGCGTTGAACGTGAAGGATGGCCTCGTCACTACATGCTGTAAGCAATGAAAGCGAACAGACACTCGTTGCTCGCTTAATGAAAACTGTTTAACGTTTAACGCTAATGTTAGGGCTATTATTTTTTAGTACTCCCACGGGTACGATACGTAACTTTGGCTGTTCAAAAATCGTTTCGTAACAACAGCCTTGCAGTATTTGGTTTGAGTTGTAGTAAGAATGTGATTGTTTCTTCGTACATTTTATGAGGCTCCATTGTGGCAATATTGCATCCTTCCTCCAAATTGCGAATCATTCTGGATAACAGTTTAAAGTCTAGTAATTGGACATTGCGGAAACTGAGTGTAAACCCTCGGATTTTAATAACTTCTTTGGTATGAACAAGTTAGGCGTAATTTTTTGCACCATTACTGCAGAAATCTGTAATGTAGGCTTCGGGACCGAATGCTGCTAGGTCGTTGGCTAAACTGCCTAGGTGCAGGTCGCTGTGAGGCGATGGTAAGGCCCTTACATGACATACAGCCAGTATGCTGTCCGTATCGCAGTACAGCTGGCGTCCGGGCTCGTAATGTCTTAAAATCTTGAGTAAAAGCAGCCTCCCACAACTCGTAATAAATGCAGAAATCACTACACTCACTGCCGAATTGCCTTTGCTCAAATTCGTGTCCGGCCTGAATCGAACCAGCGCTAAATCCACCTCGAAATCTAAATCCGTAATGCGCTGTTGCATTCAGCACAAATTTGATAAACTCACCCAGTTCATCTTAGTATTTTGTCGATAATTGGTATTCCCTTTGTGCTAGTTTGTCTCATTTTGGTACACTCGCTCTACATAAGCTTTTTTCTCAGCTTTGGTGGTGCAATCTTTAGGATATCCTTCGCATTCGAGCTTTTGCGCGTAGAATGTTTGGATGTAGTTTGTAAATAACACGCCAGTATTGTGTTCAAAATCGTAGTGCTCGCTGTGTGGAAAATAGTACACGCACAGCAGTTGCACGATGCGATACCCTTCTTCCACGGCCTGCTGCAACTCGGGGCTGACAAAGGTACCTTCAAACGCTCTGTGCTCGCCGCTGTGTTTACACACATAGTCTGGGGGAGGGGGGGGGAGTCCAGCCAGCTTCTGCACAATCAAAAAAAGAGTTTCTTGTTGTGTTTGAGAGGTAGAAACGGAATAAAGAGCCGTCGAGGAGGTAAAACGACGGCGCGAATGAGACCAAAGTATCTGTCAATATTAGTGCTACCTCCAAACTCTGTAATGATCTGATACAGGCCTGTAGAAAAGCGATGATATAACATACAAGCAGGATAAAGACTTGTAATATCTTGCGCAACAATCATCTCGTCTTGCTGAACGGAATGTAAGTGCTTGAATGTGTTGGTGTATTGTTTTGTCTAGTTCTTAAGTTTTGCTTATTTGAGTGTATTTTGAATGTTTATATTTAGTAATGCTGAGTAGTCATCCTGAGTAGTCATGCTGAGTCTGTGAATCAATGCCTGATTCAACTCATTGCCTTGTTGCATAATGATCATGGATTCATGCTGTCTGGAGCAACTTTGTTATAGTGAGGGGAGTGTTCTTGTAAGTACTTCCTGTTGTAGTTCCTCACTTCCTGTCACGCTGACTGGGAGCAGAGATGCAGGGGTTAGGCCTAATGCATGTTGGCCACTTATGCCTTGTCTATTACTAAGCCTTAAAGTGTATGTGTTGAACATTTTAGTTGGCAAGCAAGCTTCTAAATGATATTAGACAATAAACATGTGGTAAGTGACCATATTGGAACTGAGTTGGAAATGTTACTTTGAAGTACTGTGCAAATGAACTCCACGCACTGTTATGTGTTGCCCATGAAGAAGGTCACCAATTTTATAGCCCTTCATCATTTCTACATAAATAGGGCCATACTTTCATTAGAATTAACAAGGGTTATGGGCCCAGTATGTGTTATTGAAGGACAGGTCCTATGAAACTGATAAAAATGGAAGACAGTTGGTGACAGACCATTCAACTGCATATAATTTGGAAAACCTTTTTAGTGCTCCTGGGTTCATACTACAACTGCATAGACACAACTTACATAGGTGAATAAAATAAGAAGAGTTTTTGTTATTATAAGTGAGCTGCAATGACTGGTAGACTCAGGTGGGGTGACACACTGGAGAAAGACCACTCATATGCAAACATTTCGGTAAGGCTTGATGTTTTGGCTGTGACTGCATGTGTATCCATACAAACTGTTGTATAACAAGGCAGACTCTTCAAGATGATGACAGATGGGGATTCCTCCTGACGTTACGTTTTGCCAAATTAAATGACAAAAATTTCAGAACTTGGAGATTCGATATGAGTATGTTTTTACGGGAACGTGGTCTGTATGGCTTTATCGACCCTCTTGATCCTGAGGTTATCCCAACAGCAGCTGAGGAAGCATCACATCCAGGAGTAACAAGACAATTTAAATTCAGATCATCTCGTGCTCTCGCAACTATAGCCCTTGGTCTGGATGCTGATTTGAAGCCTCTGGTTCAGAATTGTACTACGGCAGAAGAAGCATGGCAGGCACTTAAAGATGTATTTGAACCTAAGTCCCGTGCACGTATCGGCCATTTGCGGAGAGAATTTGTCCTCATGAAAATGGAACACGGAGAAATGATGGCAAAATATTTGTCGCGGGTACAGAACGCTGTTCAAGACCTTGCAGATGCTGGCAAAACTGTGCCCGATGAGGTAGTAGCATACCAGATGATATGTGAACTGCCATCTACCTGGGATTCGGTAGTTGAGAGACTTTATGCCCTGGAAGACGCCAAGTTCATTCCACTGACCCTCAAAGAATTATTGCTTAGCGAATACGAGCGACGTCATCCAATAGGACACAGTGGATCTAGCAATAATACAGAAGCCCAATCCACGTCCGTTGCAGTGAAGGCACAAAGTAATGGAAATTCCCGACAAGGTAGAGGACGTCTAGGCATGAAGATTGCACCCCAAAATAAAAGGGAAATCCTTAGTGTGCTATTCCTGTGGTGGCGAAAATCATTATGCTCGAGATTGTCCTACTCCACGTCTAGACCGTAATGGAAACAGTGCTACTCAGTCAAGGAGGGGACGTAGAATGTCTGAAACTGGAGCATTTTTTGTCGAAGCGAATACAATATCATCCAAGAATCTACAGCGGGCATTTGATTCAGCAGCCACGCATCATTTCTGTTACATTCGTGAATGTTCACTAACTACAAGGAAGTGAATGTACAACCAGCTGATTTGGCAGAGGGTACCTCACAGATTTGTGGAATTGGGAACATTACTTTTGAAGTGCCTCATCAAGGGAAAACAGTTACAGTCAAGTTGCTGGGTGTGATGCATGCACCTAGAATGAGACGAAATCTCATTTTTGGAGTCAAGGTGTTCCAGGCGGGGTACAAAATAACAACGAATGAACAAGGACTTGTCATACGTTTTCCAAACGGGAAGCCGTTTTTCCATGCACCAGTCGTTGGACAATTTTTCATGGTGAGTGGAAATCTCGCCTCATTATCATCAACTGTGCCACAACCACCATATCTAAGTGCAGTGGAAAGCATGCCTGACTGTCCATCTAGTCCAATGAATGAACGTTCCTGTTCTGTAGCACTAACTAATTCTACTAGACTACAAGCCAGTGCTGATGCGAGTACCTCCGAGGTAATGGATGCAAAGAAGTTGTCTGACACTGCGTTGTGGCATGAGCGGTTCGGCCACATTAATATCCCCATGCTTAAGAAAATGGTTCGGGATGAGAAAGTCCAGGGTGTCCCTAAACTGTCTGCAGACACCCCTGAGTGCATGCCATGCCGTTTGGGAAAGGCTACCCACGCTCATCATGTGTTATTAGTGGAGAGGTGTGCTAAAGCCCCATTGGAATTAGTGCACTCAGATGTATGGGGTCCATCGCCTGTCACGTCAGTAGGGGGAGCAAGATATTTCATTACGTTTGTGGATGATTTTTCAAGGAAATGTTTCATTTTTACAATGAAGACCAAGAATGAAGCCTTTGATCGATTTAAAGATTTTCTGGCACGTGTTGAACGTCGGCAGTTGCGAATTAAAAGGACTTAGAACAGACAATGGCATGGAATATTGTGCTGGGTATTTCCAGAAAGAACTTACCAGATTAGGTATCCGGTGCTGAGAGGACGAACGCTTATAGTCCACAAATGAATGGAGTCGCCGAGCACCTGAATCGGACTCTGTTAGACACTGTACGTACCATGCTTGTTGCAACAAAATTGTCGGCTGAATGGTGGGCGGAATTGGGACACACTGCGGCCTACTTGAACAATTGTGTACCCCACTCCGGGACAAAGTATGAGATACCTGATACCCTATTTTACAACCGGAAGCCTGCTGCATTTCATCTCCACAGGATAGGTTCACTTTGTTTCGTCTACGATGACCGCCGCCCGAGGTCGATATTGCGCCCACGGTCACGTTTGGGGATAATTCTGGGATACGCCTTTCAAACAAGAGGCTACCGAATCTGGTATCCTGACGAGGGAAAGATGGTTCGGGAAACAAAAAGTGTACGATTTGATGAGAAGCGCATGGGAATGGAGACTTTGAAGAATGCCCAAAAGAACCCATTTGTGGAATTTACGTTGGATGAAGATGCCCAGGTCATGCCAGTCTTTAGGCAAACTCCTGTACCCACACCAAGAACACATGGAAGTACTTCATGCGTCCCTGTTGCCACTGGGCAAACACTCACTCAAGTACCTGTTGCCCAACCACCACAAATGCCTGTGGTTAGAACACGTCCTGCACCAGGTTGGGAGCGGGAAGTCGTGACGCGCACTTCCGGAAGAAGTGCAGGTGATACGGACATATATTACCGTTATCAACACGGACCACGTCAACGTTCCAATCGAGAGGTTCGAGAGTATTGTACAAAAACAAACCTGCCCTGCGATGATACCAAATTTGACTTCAGTGTAAGGAATAAGGAAACGGCTGTAGGTGACCCAGTCACCGTCAATCTACCTACACTGCATGATCCAGCAGTGACGTGACCAGTGAATCCTAAAGTGACGAGTGACGAAGATAACGCCCCTGAACACCAGCCGAATGATTATTTTCAACCGGAAGCACACTGTGCCGAAGTGAGGATACCGACCAGCTACGAGGAAGCCGTACAGTCACCTCAAGCTACGCACTGGAAGCATGCGATGAAAGAAGAACTTGACACTCTAGAAGAGAGAGGTGTTTATACTGAGGTCCCCAAGCCTGCCCAAAAGAAGGTGATAGGTTCAAGATGGGTGTACACCGTCAAACGTAATTCTAGTGGACAAATTGCCAGATTCCGTGCAAGATTAGTGGCGCAGGGTTACACTCAAGTTAAAGGGTACGATTTTTTTGAGACTTATTCCCCCGTCATTGCCTTTGTTTTGGTGAGATTTTTTTTTACCTTGTTAGTGGTATGCTTTGACTGGGTGCACTGCCACTTAGATGTCAAATGTGCGTTTTTATACAGCAATCTTACGGAGGAGACGTACCTTCGACCTGCTCCTGGCTTTTCATCCCCAGGATGTACATGGCTACTTCATAAAGTATTATACGGTCTCCACCAATCAGGAAGGTCCTGGTATAAAGCGTTGGACTCAACCTTTGAAGCATTAGGCTTCACAAAAGTAAAGACAACGAACTGCATTTATACGTACAAGAGATGTGCATTGGTGTTAGTATATGTGGATGATTTCGCCATCTTCGCTAAAGACGAAGCTACTAAACAACGTATTATTGCCCTGATTGCAAGCCATTACAGAATCGCCGATTTAGGAAAATTAACAATGTTTCTTGGTGTACAGTTTGAGTGCAGCGATGGTCGTTGGAAACTTCACCAAAGAACCTACATCAAGAATCTAACTAGGCAGTTTGGATTAGAAGAAGCGCATCGGGCTTCAGTGCCCTTGGATGCTGGAGCAACCATAGCAACAAACTAGAACACAGAAGTGGATGAACGAGGAGCGACAAGGTACCGATCGCTCATTGGAGCATTAATGTTTCTTGCATCAAGAACTCGACCGGACGTATCGTTCGCCATCACAGCGTTGTCGCAGTTCAACAATAAACCTTCACAGGAACACTGGAAACTCCTAAAGCAAGTACGAGCCTATGTCTACGCATCAAGAGAACTGAGTCTTTGCTTAGACATTGCCCCCGGACCGCCAAGTTTGCGTTTCTTTTCTGATAGTTCATGGGCATCGGATGTAGATGATAGGAAATCATGGTCAGGGTTTGTTGGTTTTCTATCTGGTGTGCCTATCACTTGGCGTGTTCAAAAACAGAGGTGCTTTGCCCTTTCTACTATGGAGGCAGAGTTTGTGAGCTTGTCTTCATCTGTAATTGAAGTAAAATGGTTGTCAGCAATATGTAAAGAGTTGGCATGGCTGCCAGTCAAATTACCCATTGATCTTCGGTGTGACAACCAGTCTGCGATTGCATTTGCTCAGGACCACTCTGAGCGAATGCAAACCAAACATATCGATATGAGATACAAGTTTGTTCGTGAAGCCCTTGAGGAAAATGATTTCCTTTTACAGTATGTCTCAAGTCGTGACAACGTCGCCGATTTGTTTATGAAACCGTTAACGAAAGTGCCTTTTCAGCGACTAAGAGCAGCTTTGTTAGCATGAGGAATGCTTATACGAATAATTATAAAACAAAACAACTAGGGACTAGCCAAAAAGGGGTGGTTGTGTTGGTGTATTGTTTTGTCTAGTTCTTAAGTTTTGCTTATTTGAGTGTATTTTGAATGTTTATATTTGTAATGCTGAGTAGTCATCCTGAGTAGTCATGCTGAGTCTGTGAATCAATGCCTGATTCAACTCATTGCCTTGTTGCATAATGATCATGGAGTCATGCTGTCTGGAGCAACTTTGTTATAGTGAGGGGAGTGTTCTTGTAAGTACTTCCTGTTGTAGTTCCTCACTTCCTGTCAGGCTGACTGGGAGCAGTGATGCAGTGGTTAGGCCTAATGCATGTTGGCCACTTATGCCTTGTATATTACTAAGCCTTAAAGTGTATGTGTTGAACATTTTAGTTGGCAAGCAAGCTTCTAAATGATATTAGACAATAAACATGTGGTAAGTGACCATATTGGAACTGAATTGGAAATGTTACTTTGAAGTACTGTGCAAATGAACTCCACACACTGTTATGTGTTGCCCATGAAGAAGGTCACCAGTTTTATAGCCCTTCATCATTTCTACATAAATAGGGCCATGCTTTCATTAGAATTAACAGAATGTGCTGACTAGGCCGCCGCAATAAGCGTCCCGCGGCTGCAGAACTGGGGTCTTCTTGGGGAAGGCCTTCACAAAAGCATCTAATTCGAGATTTTTTTTCATGTCTTCGTGCAGTTCGCACGACCACTTGCAAACATATTGCATGTGTAATAGCTCCTCCAGAGCTTTCCGACGAATGATACATTTTTCGTACACATCTTGAGCGGACAGCTGACTAAACGGGAGTATCTGAGAACGGTTCGTCAAACATTTTACACAACCAGCTGTAAAACATCCATTTCGATCACTGTATTGGTAGCCGCACTGAAACCATCCACCGTCCATTTTCCATTTCCGAGTCTGACCTCGCCTCCATTATCGGGGTGTTGAACGAAAATGCCGCGTTGGGTAACTTCCCACGTGAGCCATATAATGCCTTCTCTCGAATACTGCCTGTCAGGGTGCTGGCCGCGAGAACCAATGCAGGCGATGGTATTTTTTTTGAAGGTGTAGGATCCTGAACAGCGTTATGGCCAGTTGAGGAGGAGATATACAGGGTGTAACAAAAGGTTGTGTCCATACTTGGGTGACTAATTCCTTGCATCAAACTAACAACATAATTCCTATAAACATTTGGCCAAAAACGTTTCATTCTTTAGTTATCGCATGAATTAATAACCCAAATTCCAACTTCTTTCCCCCCACCCACCCCATTCCCACTATCTGGCGATTGCAAACATAAAGCAGAATAGGAAGGTAGTGAACGAAGATAGTGAAAAAACTGTTAAAGAGTCAAAGTTAGACTAACAGAAAAATATCTCTTGCCCAAACAATTGTCCTAGAGGGGGAGCAACCATTGTTTGAAAATTGTCGTTAGTCGGTGTTAATGTAGGCCTGATAATACCATAGTGGTTTTAATCCCGTAAACAGATGCACGGCAGAAACTCAAAAAGAAAAACGTCTTGAAATAGGAAAATCTAAAACAAAACCCACAAGGGTGAAAAGAACCCGCCAAGTTTCAGCCAATCAAAATAGTGATATCAGAGCCAAAATTCCTGCCACCAAGTTGCTACATTAGTTGTCAAGCTAATCCCACCGACTATTACCTCAAATGTTAAATCAAAAACTTGCTTGGCAACTAATGTAGTAAATTAGTGGCAGCCATTTTGAATCTAAAATCACTACTTTGATTGGCTGAAACTTGGCGGGTTTTTTTTTCACCCTTGTGGGTTTTGTTTTAGATTTTCCTATTTCAAGACGTTTTTCTTTTTGAGTTTCTGCCGTGCATCTGTTCAAGGGATTAAAACCACTATGGTATTATCAGGCCTACATTAACACCGACTAACGACAATTTCAAACAATGGTTGCTCCCCCTCTAGGACAAATGTTTGGGCAAGAAATATTTTTCTGTTAGTCTAACTTTGACTCTTTAACAGTTATTTCACTATCTTCGTTCACTACCTTCCTATTCTGCTTTATGTTTGCAATCGCCAAATAGTGGGAATGGGGTGGGTGGGGGGAAAGAAGTTGGAATTTGGGTTATTAATTCATGCGATAACTAAAGAATAAAACGTTTTTGACCAAATGTTTATAGGAATTATGTTGTTAGTTTGATGCAAGGAATTAGTCACCCAAGTATGGACACAACCTTTTGTTACACCCTGTACAGCTACGTAACGGTTCCATGAACGGACATATTTCTTGAATCAGCTCCCTAAATTTAATACAACAAGCCATCAAAACGGTAACATCGTTGCTACAATAGGCAATCAACTAGCTCTTGAAATTGAAAACGACGTCGTTAGCTCTCTGCTGAGTATGCCACTGTATCAGTTCCTCTCTAGCAGTGGGAGTTAGTCTATCTGGATCGTAGAAATGCAAGTCGGGAAGGGGTCCTATGTAATTATAATTAACAGCAGTGTTGAAATGATGAGGAAATACGCCTTTTCTTATCGACGCATCAAAACCCAAACTGGCAGAAAATTTAGCTAGGCTTAGTGGCATGAATTTATAAGAGTTGACAAAACGAAGCCCTTCTATCGTGGCTGTGAGGATCTTATTTCCACTATAAATAATCGAGGACGGTTTAACACCTCAATCCAGGGCCCATCAAACGATTATAATTAGGTCGAAAGCCGAAGCTGCGTGAGCTATTGCACACGTGTCTCCATTGCTAACGTGCATGGTAAATAGCCACTCGCAGAAATCGTCCAAAGTAGCCTGCCCACTGTCAAAAACAACAACTTTCTTGCCCCATAGATCACAACTGTCAGAATGAAAACATTCTTCGCACGCTACATTAACAACTGCAAGATTTACTTTGTGTAGAAAAAATTCCTTTGTATTCTGGTTGAACACTTGCTTGTTTTGCGTTGTTTCAAGTGAAACTACAAGGCTTGCTGGTTTCTTTCGCCTCTGAGCTGCTTGTAGTGGTTGAATAAAACAGCGATGGACGAGTTCGACCCATTGTTCACAAACCTTGCATCATCTTTTTCCACAGTGATGGGACGTATTTCGGTCCCCTTAATAAGTTAGAAAACAAATCTTACACTTGTGGAGAGATTAGCATATCGTTGCATCCTTAAAGGGCGGCTGAATGGAAAAGTGTCTTTTGAAACACTCACTGTTGCGAAAAAAAACGGTTGCAGATGGGACACAGGACCCACTGCTTGAGAAAACATCGATATTTAGGGCTGTGACAGCTGTAGCATTTGAATTTCTTACAACTGTGGCGTTTTTTGTTAGCGTAAGGCTTCATGCAATTATGACAATAAAATCTACTGCTAACTCATTTACATCTACTAAACTATAACCGTCGGGCCGGAGAGCCACTTCCGCGGCCTCGTGGAGTTCCATCCCATGTTGTTTTTGGAGTTGAGGAAGTCCCTTGTGAAAACGAATCGTGTCCCTTCCGATACAAAAGTCGGTCTTCGCGCGACCTTTACAAACTGCCAAACTTCGAGACAAGCAGAGATTGTCACTGTCAGGTTTAATACAGCTTATAGAACTATGCTGGCCCGATTGTAGTCATAGTTGGACGTTAGTTCTTGCCTGCTTCTTCTTGGGGAATTTTCCAGCGCCATCGGCCGTGTCAATAATTGTTATTTTAAGCTGCCAGTTTGAAAAAATGTCTAAACACTTACCGACTGCTTCAGCTTGAGCAAGAGCGACAATAAATTTTCGATCAAGAAATTTTGTTTCTGAGTTTAGGGCAGGTAAAGACACTCATCAATGCCACCTGCACAGATCGTCACGCCTATTAAGTCGTGCGAGCGAGTATAGTGCAACAAACGACTGAAAACTTCATTGAATAAGCTGTCTATGTAGTCGATGGGATCGAGATTATTCTCGGTTAAATGCTGCGCAGTTACCGGTTTGAAATTTACTTCATAAATTATAGAGACCGTCTTAAATTTCTTACTCGCTTTTCCGCGGCATTTTTTAATAACATATTTCAGGTTATTATCTGTCTCCTCGCTACAGGCATGGTCCGAATCATCCTCCCCTCCCCCACCCCACTGCTGCATTAACGACGTTGGGTAACCGGCTGGGGAGAGAAAAAAAAAGGAAGAGAAAGGAAAAAATTATAGTTGTTTACATTTAAATTCACAGGGTTGAAGAATACATTGATGAGATTTCTGAGATAAGCTGTTTTTATTGCAGCCAAAACAATCCTTATGATTATCAGGCACGCCGCTGTCGCAGCAAGAGTGGGCGACCTCTTGTAGGCATTTGCTGCACTCTGGTTGACAATTATTGCTTTCTTCAATAACGACGACGTTGATGGACTGGGACGAACTAGCCGGTGGCAATTCTTCGTTATTTTTTTTTATGCTTTAAGCTCTTTCGTTCCGGCTCTCTTACGTCGAGGGAGCTTGAACAACCGAGCACGATGCTTGTCAATTATTTTTCTCCTCAAGTTGAGCAACCATTAGTATGGGAGAAAGCAGCTCTGATCCAGCGAGCGTTTCCGCTATCTTGTGAAGCAAAGCAGCAATTGTATTGGCCACTGCGGGCATTAAATAACGACAGTGTACTAAATCCAGCTCGTTTAATGAAATAGAACTGCCCTTCATCTTCAATAAAATGACATTCTCCGTTAAGAGTTTACAATGCAAATCTTCGATTTTAAAATCTAGCTGACTTTCTGCTTCACGTGCATACACTTTCTTCAATAACATTAGCCACTGGTGTTGTGTAATTGTAACACTTTTTGAAGAGCGACCAATGACGATTCAACAACTTGGCCGTCAGGTCTTACAAGAAGCAGGTTTTGCCCTGTTATCGCAAAGCAGTCGCTATAAAAGATCCATTTTAAGTGTAACTGTGGTAAGAGAGAGAGATAAATGGGGTAATAAAATTAAACTTGTACAGCATCCAACTTAGCAATTATTGCATTAAGACTGTCAGTGATACAGTGCTGATAGCTCAGGAGTCCGCCGAGCTGGCGCTGATCCAACGAAATTGTTTTACCGTCGTCACGATGAAATAATGCTGTAAAAATTTTATAAAAATTTATAAAAATTTGGATGCCTGTGCAGAATAAAATTAATTCGTTTACCAAAAGCCCAAGTGCGTGTGAATCCGTTTTCAAATTGTCGGCTTAGGAAAATTTCGTTCAAGTTGTACCTTTCCTGAACAAACTCATTCCACGCAGTTGCGTCAAAGGTAATGCCTTGTCTCGACGGACTTAAGTAGCTAGCAGGTACAATCATTTTGCGAATGTGTACGTAAGGCTTATTCGCGAATAATGTCGCCTGGACATAAGTATCTCCACAAAGATAGACGGCTTCGATTTCGTCTGCCATTTTTTTTTTTGATTATCTAGTAAAAAGAGAAAAACACATCCCAGGTTTATTTTTTAAAATATGCCTAAGTCCTTAAAAGACAGCAAGAACGAGTAAAGAGCGTTGCTATTAGAAAAATGGCTAGGATTAAGCAAAACTATACTTACATTCGTAGAATGGACTTGCGCGTTGATGCCGGGGCAGAGTAGGTGACGGCCAGCCAAGCCAAAAATTGCTGGGTTTATATGGACGTACGGTATGCAAAAAAATATATTCAACAACCAATCAGATACATGGATGTGTTTGAAAGCCTTTTAAGATGATTTAGCCTAGGGCTGGTATGCAGAATATTTGTACATTGGCCAATAGAGTGTCTGAAAACTCTTAGTACCCTTTTAAGGGAAATCGCCCAGAGGTAATTTGCATCTTAAAAAGGCCCATTTCACATTATGCTAACTTGCTACTACATTACTATGTTAATTTTAATACGAACGAGTCGTGCATTAATTCAAGGTTGGAGAAACCTTACATTAATTCAGACGGGATAGGCTGTTGATGTATGTGGCAGGTAGGCAAACGCAGCCATTCCTAGACAGACACTATCGAGACAATAAATATGAACGTAATTGGCACGCTGTCGCACCGAGCCCGTAGCCAAACGAAAACAAAAAAATTACACTATATTCACGGCCAGCAGGCTCGTTAAATGTAAGAGGTTTAGCATCTGCTCGTTTCCATAAATTTGTCAAATAGAAATGTGACTTCGCTACGAAAATTGTCTCGTGTGAGAGCACTACTTTGGGATTGGTTGTATTCAGAAACAGGTCTGGCTTTATTTTTTTATTATTTGTCCTTCCTACAAGTAGGGATACAAAGAGAGAACAAGCTGAAACATTTACTCCGTTACCATAGAGCAGCTGGATTACAATGGATAGTTATAGTCCTGCATCCCCCAGTATTTAACAAAAACCGGTAAACGGTGATTACAGTGGCTTTGCAAAGTCATTTCAAGAAAAAAAAAATCACACCTGAACCACCAGGAAGAACACAGTTCACAGTTCTACTTGAATTTTCGAAGAAAATACCGTTCTCCTTCTTCAGAAATACACGCACAACACGGAGGAAAAAACATACACGCGCGTCCTTTCGAAATTTTGTTTACATTTGGTGATGTGAGAACTGTAATGTCTAAGGTACAAACTTCAACATAAAATGTTCCGACAATATCACGAAATTATTCAAGATTACCTTCCAGCAGATACCACGCTAAAACGCCTGACAAGCAATTTAAACGGAAATGACTGCCAACAAGACCTGTCAGTATGGTCACACTGACATCAATAACGAAAACATTTGTATATAAAAATCCAGTCTTTCCGCAGATATGTCCGAAGCTAAACTGCAAGAATTAATGCTGGGCAGTGCTCGAATGTGCCGAGCATGGTTTATTGCCATCGTGCTGATGCAGCATATTTACAATTGTAGCCATGATTACGAAATACAATTGTTGAGTCATATTAGAGGCTGGGGAAGACATGATACAGAGCATTGTGATACCATCGCTAAAAGCATCTTCAAAGAGCTTCGTGATAAGGCTTTGAAAAATATCTACTCTGACAGACCCAACGATGTCATTCTCATGAATTTAAACGCTGCATAAAAAGGACTTAGGCTATCTACCTTTTTCTTCTTTTGGTCCCAATAAATTACATTTCTTCCATTCTGGGTTGGAGCCCCCTTCCACACTTTTTTAAGTTAGTGTTTAAGATATCTGGTAAGTTCGTTTCACTTTATATATATTTATCATTACAAAAATAATGGAATATGGTATGTTAAGTTTACTTAATGAGTTTAACATTACGAAAATAATGGAACTGTAGACTTTACGCCATTTAAACATAACTCTATATTAAAAGCGTTATGGCTATCTCAAATTGGCTTCCTCATAGCCTATTTTGTTCGACAGCCAGTTGGACGCAATATCATTAACCTCCCTCCCCAACCGGCATACAAACCATCTCGTAGCCCCACCACCACACTAACGTGCACACAACATCCAATACAACCCCGGCCACCATCAGGGGTCGTAGCGGGTTTTAGGGGGAAAAAGTAGGAAATAAGGAATTTTGTAAGTCATAAATAAGGAAAAATAAGGAATTTTTCACTAAAATGTAGGTAAAAATAAGGAACACCTCAGTATAATATCAGGGCTTAATAACAGTAAATGTGATAAAAGCTTACTCGTTTCAAGAGCATCCATTCTTAAATCTAGGATACCAAAGTCAATTTAACAAAAATCTCTTTAAACTTGATCCCATGGCAGCAGCTGGAAAAAAGTAGCTCTTCAAGCACGACAGCGATGGCTCTGGTTTTTTTTTGGGGGGGTGGGGTG
>JAHWFP010054008.1:0-16141 GCA_023313725.1 Lithobius niger | reverse complement strand
ATTACTGCGCAAACACATAACTATATTTAGGTAGTACTAGGAAAGCCCCCCTTATATGGCCGGTTTTACAGAGCATTGCGTTGTGATTTCCTGTTTGCATGAAAATACTGTGATTTTCCGTTTCAGAATCTTTAATTGTAAAGACACACAAACAAACGAATTATAGTGTCCGCATCCCATCCTGAGTTCGCCCCAGAATGAACACAAATAATCGATTGTACGTTTTTGGTAGTAGAGTGCCTTGTTGTTATCCAAAATAGTTACAAAAACAATGGCGGCCGTCGATTAAAGCAGCCCCCTGCAGGAAGACGTAGCCAATTATAAAAAACGTGCAGGATTCAAGATACGCCGCGCACACAATAAGATTATCGAGATTCCCACTGTGTGACTGATAAAAATATGACGTCATCAGTACAACTGTGCATCTTTGTTGAAAATACAGTTCGAATTATTGATTATACAGACAAATCAGTTCGAAAGACCGCATTCCCATTGCAAACTTCAAGAGAATAAGTAGTGGGAAACTGGGAATCTCGGTAATCTGGCGACACACAAAAAAAACAAACAAACAAACATTAATATCTAGTTATATAGATCCTTTAAACTTCACGCCAGATTTTTTTTTGCAATTTTTTTCCCTGAACATTTTTTCTGTGGCTTTTTCCAGGGCTTTATTCATCAACTTTTTTCTAAAGGCTTTTTTCCACCACCATTTTTTGTTTTCCTTGGTTTATTTTCTGAGGCTTTTTTTTCCCATCAGCTTTTTGATTTTTTTCCAGGTTTTTTTCCATGGGTTTTTTCCCCACTTTAAACTTTTGCATCTGTCTGACAGACGTGCGACCACTGCGACTAATCGAAGAGGTCGACATTATGATTGGGAACTCTTCTACAGAATAGTGGTGAGGGTAGGTTTGAGGTGGGATAGGTGGACGGTTAATCATCTCAAAACCTCAAACAGTCCGAACTATCGGAAATTCACTGCCGAACTCGGTTTGTGTGATCGATTTACTATTTTCGCTGGTGTCCTGACAAAATGTAAACTGCTTTAATTCCTTTGTTCGTTGGACGGATGATGTAACGTATACAGATCAGTGATGAACTCAAACCGCGCGCAGATTTTTTTTGGATGGTATTCAGCGTGACGTCACTCCGGGTTGCTCCAGGCTTGGGAGAGTCGATGATTTCGGTGAAGGGAAGTTGGGTTGTAGCTAGAAGGTCGCCAGAGAGTTGGACGAAGCGCACTGTTTGTTCCGTTGGAAGATGCAGGTAGCCGACAGGTGAATTTTTGTGCCGCCTAGTTTGGATTTGTTTTGGAAACAGAGAAACAACGTGGAAGACAAGCTTACTTCTTTCATCAGAATAGGTAAGTGTATTTCGGAATTGAATCTATTTACAAGTGACGTCTAGCCTAAGGTAAAACAAAACGTGAGATCGATTCTTTCTTTCGAAGATCGAAAAAGTTTGCTGTAACTTCGGTCGGAGCTTGGTGTTTTTGTGGAGGCCAACATGTGGGTTGAGCATGTTTGGTTTTGCAAGATGACGAACGAATAAGGTCATGCATGGATGTACTTACAGCCTAATACGATCACAATCAGAGTGCACAATCGATAAATGATTACTTGGGTATGATTTCGGAATTTTTTTCAAATAGAAAATACGCGTTTATGGATGCGTGTTTTTTTGAGTGAAAATGCACTCCGCGTCATTTTTTTTTTTTTTGAAATCGTGGTAAAAGGGGAGAGGCGGGATTGGACTCTGGGTCAAAATCGGAAGAAATTGTTTTGGGAACGGGAAAGTTTAAAAACCTTCCTTACCTAATCTTTTTCATATTCTGGAAACGTAAGGAAAAACGTAAAACGTTAAATCCACCTGGTCACACTTCGTTTTGCTAACGTGAAATTTACTCAAGAACGAAATACTGGCGAGGATCCATTGATTCAGTTGGAGTTATTTATTGCAGTGTCATTTATTTAACGCCGTGTGAATTATGTATCCTAGATTAAGTCTTTTTCTTCTTTGAAATTACTTGTAGTAGTACGTTATTTCAGGAGGGTGATTTTAGTGGCGATTTTAGTTGATTAAGTTATTTCGGACAGGTGGAAATAAATTTGAAATTAATGTTGGTCTTCGACTGGTGAATTTTGTTGTGAAAATGTGGGGGAAATTTGCTCATTTCCTATTGTTTTGGGGAAGACCTTCTGGAGATACAATTCTTCCATTTTAGAATTAAACATATCTCTGATTTCCGATTTAAATCATATTATTGACAGCAGCTTGATTTCATGTTGATTTCAAAAGTTGCGTATTCACGGGAATAAAATGTGGATTAAAAATGAGCACACCCGGTGAAAATCTAGAAGGTTATCAGGTGCCATGTGATCTGTAACGTATTTGTCAACCACCCTTCCGTTCTTTTCAATATGCCGACAATGACACTTCTTCAACACACTGAGAACCGGTCGAATTTAACGTCATTTCCAACTGCTAATGTTATCTCTAGATGAAGAGGGACGAATTTTGTAAGAAATACCTATGATTGAAGAGTAGGCCAACAATTTCCAGTTCGGCACGAAAAGAATCCAATTTACCCAAATGCAACAGTATAGTAGTATGGTACAAATGATATAAATCCACTGCTGCAACAATAGCCCAACAATGAAAGAGTTGTACAAGAATGATATAATCCAACGGGAGGGGATAAAATGGTTCGGGCTGCAGGCAGCGACAAATGACACAAGATCCCACCTAACTAAAGCGTAAGGAATCAATCCCTTTTGGAACTATTGCGAGAGAGCTACGAATTTATTGTATTAAATACCACCAAGATATGTTACGAAACAAAAAATGTGGTAATGATTTTTATCGCTATGTTCTGTCCCTTTCCCTCCCGAGATAACCTTAGCAGTTGATAACCTGTGCAGTTGTTGGGTTCATGGTGGACAGTAGTTAGCACGATTGAAAGGTATCGGGTTTAGTCCTGGCCTCGGCCTAACTCAGTGCATGTGAGAAGATAGGGTCCTAGAAATGCAGTCGTGCTCGTGGCAATTGCGGCATGTAAAAGATCCAGGGCTCTCACTTGTCATAAAATTCGTAAAATTCTTTCATTTTAACGAAATGACATACATTTTTGTTTTGTGCCATAAATATCATAATAATAGAAATTTCAAGAAAATGCTGGGAAAAAATTGTACTGAAAGTACGAACTTCCATCACAACGAATAACAATTTGTAAAATCGCCTTAGGTAACATTTACATGGTTTTTTTGAAAACTAACTGTTCTGTAGTTCCACACTTAAAAAAAACTGATACCAACAGTGTTTAAAAACCCACATCTTTGATTGATTATTATCTTTGATTAATAAATACGGATGCAAACCTATTTACATTGCCTTTTGGACTTAAATGTCAGACCCTGAGTGGGGAATTGAGCCCACGACCTTTGAAACCAAATATCGAGGTCCTACCGCTGAGCCATACTGACTGCAGTTCGATTCCCCACTCAGGCAGTCTGACATTTAAGTCCAAAAGGCAACGTAAATAGGTTTGCATCCGTTAACCATTCTCGAGCCCATTTGACTTTCCGTCCTGTTTAATCTTTGAATGTTTTAAGAACATTCAGTAAACCAACCTTTCCTTTCATTGAAAAAAGATTTATTTAATTTGGTTATGTTTTCTTTATACTCCTGGTTACAGGATATCATCCACTGGTAGCCTCAGTAGTGAGTAATCATAATATACATTGACTTTAGGGTGAGGGGTGGGTCATAAAAAATTGTAGGTCGCATTTTAATTTTGTCCGATCTGCCCCCCCCCCCCTTTCCCACCCTTCCCCAACACCAAGTCACCAAGTGTGTTAAAAATGAAAAAGTGGGTTGAAAATTATCCTTACATAGGTTAAAAATGAAAATGAGATGTCGATTCGTCATAAATAAGTTTTGTCATATAATTTTTTTTTAATTTGCGGTTTAGGCTTGGGAGCCCTGAAGATCGTTGGTAAACTATTTCTTATTAAAATTGTCCTTCTCCGTCTTGAGATAACCTTAGCATTCGAAAAGCACGTTGATTCGACTACTTCCCGTTTTTTTTTCTTCGTCCTCTTCCTATTGTAGATTTTAGCAGCATTACACGGAAAAAATTGCGTGGGTTTGAATGAATAAACAAAATCGGGGTTACACAGGAAAGTCAACATTCTGTGTAATGAATACACTGATACAACAGACCTAGCCTAGTTACTAGTGACGGAACAAACCACATCCTAATAAAAACGGAGAAGGACAAGAATAGACCCATGGACTACGATAATGATCTTCTGTAATTATCTACATCCATTTCGGTTTAAAATCAACAACGGAAAGCAGCCTGCATATAGGCTTATTGAATGTTTCTTTCCATACTTGAATGGGAACTAGATGAACTTACGATAATGTCAAGTTCGCCTAACCCACTTCCCAGGGTTTATGACTGTAAGTAGTGCTAAGAACGAAATGTGCTGCTTGGAATGTAATAGAAAAACAAATGATGCAATGTTAATATGTACGTTACTGAAGCAACAAACAATATTTTTTTCATCGTTTTTCACAATTTTAGTATGTTACAAAAAAGGTGCTTCTATTCCATGGGTGTAAAACCCTAGATAACTAGGGATAAAGACTTAGTGCACATGTAGCCCTTGGAGTAAATAAAAATTACGCAGTGGCTACTGCCAGAACAATTCGTGCCGGCACGAAGCGGCCAATTTTAGCTGCTGCCAATAGTACGCGGAAATGGGTCTGCGCATGCGTAACTAATATTGCCCGATTAAATGGTCAATCTGGGATGGAGGAATTATCGTGTGTTACATGGGTCGGTGGTAGAATGTCATACACCTACGTTGTGGATCAAGGTTCGAAACTTGACGTGGAGCGTGGTTTTTTTTTTTCTGCTGTATACTTTTAAACTTTTTATTTTCATGACGAATATTCAGCTTAATTTTTTATTTAGTTACAATTTTTTACATTTTTTTCGCTTTTTTTCACTAACTGTCGTCTTTAACTAGGCTACCTTTTAACACTTCTTTGTTTCATAAATGCTTGCATCATATGTTTTAGGATTACACTAATTCTCGATGTATATGATAAGCGCGCCCCCTCACACGGTGTTTCATACTGTTGTCTGGTTGCATGGGGAGCTGCGCAGCGAGGTTTGATAATCAGTGGGGCTAACTAGTGTTCACCATCTGCCAGTACACCACTAGTAAAGACCACGAGATAGGGCATACTGGCAGCAGCGTTTTCAACTCTACTGCTGCCAGTACACCACTAGTACAGGCTAATTGATAGGGAGTACTGGCAGCAGCGTTTTCAACTCTCTTGCTGCCAGTACACCACTAGTACGGGCTAATTGATGGAGTACTGACAGCAGCTTTTTTAAGACTCTTGCTGCCAGTACACCACTAGTACAGGCCAATTGATAGGAAGTACTAGCAGCAGCGTTTTTAAGACTCTTGCTGCCAGTACAACGCTAGTACATGCCAATTTATAGGGCTTACTGGCAGCAGCGTGTTCAACTCTCTTGCTGCCAGCACATTTTGTCCTGGCAGTAGCATCTGCCTAAAAATTAATAATAAAAACCTTCAATTGGGAACTATGTGTGTCTGTACAGCCCACACATTTTTGCAGTTTTCTACCAATTTTCTCAAATTGTGAGACAAGGTCCAAGCTAGCAACGAATTTGTAAATTTGAAGGCGAACATTGTAGGCTACTTGTAATATTTTCGACTCACTTGGTATTTCGGATTTTCTAGTGTATTTCCTTCACTCACATTCAATTAAAAAGAATTTAAACAAAATTCTTTTCATCCGAAAAACGTTTTCAGGTCCCCTTTCACAATGTGTAGTTGAGCCCGAGACTTCAAATAATTTTAATTTAATCAAATTTGTACCCTATTAAGTCTATTGTTGTTAGAGGCTCGAGTTTTAATTATGTTTTGTAACACACTGACGCTAGAACCATTAAAGCTTCGCATTAGTGCAAACGACAGCAAGTTAGTGCATCAGCCCACAGGGCATTTTTAATTCGACGTGTCACCTAGGACAATATATGTATGGGTAAACTGCGTTTACCGGACTAGCAGATTCATGGCTTAAGGCGCAGCCAACATCGATACATCCGCTTTGAGATTATGGGATGGCAGCCGCCATAATGATTAGCATGGGGTACACAATGTTCGAGAAGCACAAGTCCGACGAGTAGGGATAAATACGCATGGCTACAGTTACACTGTGATACTCTTTGCAAATTTATCCTAGCACAGGAAAAAAAAGTTTGCACTAATTTTCCAATAGCTGTTCGATTTTAGAAATTGATTTTTGCATCATTTTTTAAAGATATACAGTGTTTTCACATTTTTGGTAACCTGCTCAATACGTATTTACCTGAATCGCACAATTACGACAGAATGATGAATTATGGGATGTGTATTCTAGAACAATATGTGAGAGAGAGAAAATATGGTAATCCTACAATATTTACAAAATTATTGTAACCCCCTACAAAGAGCATGACAGCGATTTCAAATTAAAACAACAATTTCACGAATCTCATTCGGGCGAGAGCAGAGACGATACAGGCACGAAAGGGGGACATTAACAGGCGCCGCCATATTCTTTTTTTCTGAATGAGATTTGCAAAATTGTTGTTTTAATCTGAAATAGCTGTTATGCTTTTTATAGGGGGTTACAATAATTTTGTAAATAAAATAAATAAATAAATATATTGTAGGATTGGCCTTTGGCGAATCTCATCAGATCTCATTCAGTCAAGAACCGGAAGTTGGCTGGCACCATGTTGCGTTGTTGACGTCGGCCAAGCGTTGGATGGAAGGTAGATTGCGAAGGTTTGTAATGCATTGTTTCTAGTACAGTTGCCACCCCCTGGTGTCACACGTCGAATTAATGCGGTTGTGGCCAAGAAACGGGGGTAGGTGATTTACATCAGCGACATCTCCTCAAAAACCAGACATATTTGTTCAATTGTGATCCGATGAAATTCAAGTATGCAGGTAGGTCACTTGCAGTGCGCAAGTACAAAAGGTATTATGCTCAACAGAATATACATACGACGTTTGAAGTATAAGCTCTAAACAGGTCCTTCAGCGAAAAACCGTCGCCCGATAGTATACGATCTGTGAATGACGTCAGCGAAATGTCATCGTAAAGGTGTGCGCTCATACGAAATATTGCGGCGTGTAACTGCACATTTCGGCAAGTCAGCTCTTCAAATTGCGGTCGGTTACAGACTAAGCATGGGCATCGAGATGGCTCCTCTCTTATCGCGAAGTACAATACAAAGTGAGTCGTCACTTACCTTTAGCGGTAGTCTGGATGGTACACGGAATTTTTACCGTGGAATCTGGACGGTACATTGAATGCGAGGCATGCATAGTCTCGCTGCTTTTCGGGTGCGATATATTACAGTATTTTATTATGCTTATTTGTGGTGTTGTTTCTTATTGAACGAGTGAACAAAGCGAATGATGTCCTACTTTTACAGTGGCGGACTGGCCAGGAAGGGAAGGGCGGAATATTCCTCCTGGCCTATAATTCTCCGATTTAAAAAAAAATCCGTAACAGGAAGACTCACGCAAGTTTTATTGGTTCGATATTAGTTTTACCAACAGATTTAAAATTACAAATAATAATAATAAAGATAATTATAAAATGCTAGTAATACAAGTACTTTGTATTGATTAACCTAACAAAAAATGGCCACATGAACTTGCAGTGTTATATTCAATGTGGAATTTGTTACAATTTTCGTGTGAATATTTTTACTCTTGTTAATACACCTAAAAAGTCTAAATAAATTTAAAGTAGTCAACCTCACGTACCCTCAGCGCAATATGATTTCTTCTACTCCCCCCCCCCCCCGAAAAAAAAATGGCCTGCTGAATTTACTTAAAATATGGTGTTCGAAGATTTAAAAAATGTAAACGTCTGATGAACAAGAACAAACGGAACGGGAAATTGTAAAACAACGAAGCATTCAGTTTTTTTTGTTGTTTTTTTTTGTAAAAAACCAATATCAGCGTCCGATTAAAACTTATCTGGTCAGTGATTGCAACGTCACACACAAGTTTCTGGCTCATTTGCCGTATTGTAGTAGCAAAAGTTACGAGAAACTTTGTTTAATATAATGTGCAATACAGTAGATATTCTTCAGTACACCACGCATTCAGATTTTTTAATAGTGTCCTGTTGGTATGTCTGCCGTTAAAACTGCATACATCAATTACACATTTTTCTTTATTCTGCCATACAACACGTCGAATTACTAATGCAGTGTAGTGCATCCTTGTTAAAAGATGCAGTTAGTCTGAGATTTTGATATTTCACTACCGGTAATGCCAATTTTACGAAAATATCGACAACCGGTTTTAACAATCTCTTTGAAGGTAATAACTTGGTTATTCTAACAAACGATGAAGTAAACTGACTCATAATCAACAGAAATATATGTGACATGCCAAAGATAAAAAAGTGATCAATGAATAATTGAGGGAATTTTTTATGAAAAGTTATTATTTAAGGTGAAAAAAAAATTACGCGTTGTGTTGTGACCATAGCGCCATTTACACACAGTGTAAGACTGCTTGTCTTCCCAGTTAAGTACCAAAAAATACTGAGTATCACATTATTGGCCTTGGTACTGCCACCATCCGCAAAATTTTTGGTATCCCCAAAAGCTGAGTAGTTCAGTCCTGGCAGTTGGAGATGGATGCAAAGGGCCGCAAGCCCAGCCTCCCTAAGGGCATCCTTATATCCTGACCACTAGGCATGCTAACAACAAGCAGTACTACAAAAATCACCAATTATGGTGGTCAAATGCGACCAGTTTCCATACAGAAAGCTGCTGCAGCCCGAAGCACCTGGTAATTAGACCGGCTGCCTGAGAACGGTACACCCCTAATAAGGAGAGGTCCAGGCCCCTGAAAACAATGAGGGCACTAACAGTCATAAAGTTTGCACTTGAGGAGAAGGTGAGTCATAGTGTCCTCTTACTCCTCACATTCATAAAGTGGCCACGACAACTGTCCAAATGGCATTCAGGACTGCATGGCCAACATGAAACCAGGAAAGAACCACGCCCATTTATGAGACAGGCGGTCAAACTTCAAAGGAGATGTGATGTCACGACCTCGTTCTGCTCCAAACCACTCCTCCTCCCAGCATGATCTCACCCCATCCAAGCAACCTGCAGACCAATCCTTCGGGCCCACGGTGACCACTACCTTCTTACACTGGTGCCTCTGATAGAAGTGTAACAAGTCATCGGCGATAGTGTTACCAGGGGATCCAGAATGCTCCAGTGTATAATTAATTGAGACAGAGATCCGACACTGCTCAGCTGCACACTCACAGTCCATACACAATATCCACCACCAGCGGGCACCCACCGCCGCCCAAGGTATCAAAGCAGGAAAAAATACCATGGATCGCCAACTGAGAATCCTGTATAAGACGTATCACAGAAAATCTCCAAAGATCCTGGCAGACCAATGTATGTAACGATAGAAGACTAGGGACACACAAGTCTACCCAAACACAGCCCAACGAAACTGACAGGATCGCAGACCACAAAGAAGCCACACTGCCCAAAAGGTTTCCTGTGGTATGTTGAAGGACGACAGCTCGTCCTGCTGTGCCGAATTGCTGCAGAATACGAGCTGGGAGAGATGCATAATTTATATTAATATGTCCTAAAGGATCAACCGAGCCCCTCGCTACATTATGCAACAACAGGCGCCAAAGCCGAGCTTTAATCCGGCTGAACAACAATATCTCCACCGCTTCCACCTACAAGGACACTATCGGCATTGTTCCCAAGCATCCCGTCAGTACACGCAAACACAAGTTAATGGCAACCTGCACCCATTGTAGGTATCGGATCGGCTGCACAATAAGAATGCCAGATGGTAATCCACAACCGAGAGAACGTTCGAACGAGACACACCACATAGAACAGACTGAGCGTTTGGCTCCCAGACCCCATCGGTAACCTCTGAAGAGTGCGTGACCTAAACAGAACAGAAGTTCGAACGTTCGGCTCTGAAGGCCCGCATCCGTTTTGAAAGACATTGTTTGAAGCCAATTGTCATCATCATTTGTAGCCATTGTTATGCCGCTTAGGCTGCTCTTCTTCTCCCCTAGCAAATTATCATGTTAGAAGATTAGAAACAAAACCCGCAATGGCGAAAGAACACGTCAAGTTTCAGTCAATGAAAGTAGTGATATTAGAATAAAAATGGCTGCCACCGAGTTTTCTACATGGTGTACCAAGCCTAACCCATGTACTGACTGAAAAGTGTTCCCCTTAGAAAGAATATGATATCGCCCCCGCCAATGAACAACTGCCAAGCCAATCCCATACCGTTTGTTCAAAGGTTTATGAAAATCCTGACCATTACTACTTTCGGTAGCGATGACCAAGTTTTTCATTTAACGTCTGAAGTAATAATTGGTGAGATTAGCTTGGTGGTTGCTCGTTGGTGGGGTGATATTACTACTTTCTAACACCTTCGGTCACACATGGGTTGGCATGCCATGTAGAAACTTGGTGCCGCCATTTTTCTTCTGATATCAGTACTTGAATTGCCTGAAACTTGGTGGGTTCTTTCACCGTTGTAAGTTTTGCTTCTGATATCACTTCTTTTGTAGTTTTTATTTTTTTTGGCATCTTATTTTGGCAGTCCAGTGCCAAGTTACATTAACCGTTTATATCGCACGTTTTTGGGAAAGCTTTGTATTGTCTCAAGGGCTATGCCTTTCTTGTTTCGAAGTAACTGTCTACCTGTATATGTTCGACATAATCGCTAGTAGTAGTACACGTTCACTACTGGTTTTACGAAAATTAAAGTTACCATTTATTTTTTTTGAATTTCTTCTGAATGCAAGCGATTTTTTTTTTGTGAGTTTTTGATACTGAACTTATGCTCAATTGCCTCTTGTTTGGCCTGTTGTTTTTTTCTTTTTCTTTTTTCTGTAATCCTGCTAGAGACTAATTTAAGGTACTTTTCGAATGTGTACGCGCCGCCCCGTACTGGATTCACGAAAATGTAAAGTTGACCACGCGTTTTTTTGCATTTCTTATGAAAGGAATAGGTTAACAATTAAAATACTAATACGAACAATAAGTGGTGCCTTTAGTTGTATAATTACTTGTCGCTGTGACGTAGTAATCTCTCCTTAAAGAAGGAGCAGTGCTATCTAATAGCTGTTCACGAGTGACGTGTTCCCAACGTCATAGAAATAGCATTACAAATGTTTGCAATATTAGTTGTTAGCACCTCTCAAATAGTCAAACCATAAACGGCACTATTTCCAGCCAAATGTCAAGTGCATGCCAAATTTCAGCCGGTTCAGTCCGTAAATTATTTTTAGAGGGTACACAATTTTGTGCAGTAGCATTACTGCAATGAGGCAGATGAGGCAACCGCCTCAGGGCCCACTTACATTGGGGGCCCCCTCCCTGGCCCCTATTTAATTTTTTTCCGTAACCACAAAATTTTAAAAAAAATTCTGGTGTTACTTTATTTAAGTTATTGCTATAGTTCCGTGAAAGTTTTGTCTTGCGAGGTAAAAAACAACTGTTTTACTTCCTTTTGTAAAGGGGCCGGGGGGGGGGAGGCCTGGAAAACACTGCAATTTGTTTTATGAGTGTGGCAAAAACTGTATTTTGTTTCTTGATGAAGGGGAAGCACCTCGACTGGGCTCTAGCTTGCCGTGGCAAAAACTACTTGTTCTTACTTGGAAGCTGGAAGGGGGGGGCTCTCGACTTGCGGTACAAGCCTACATTTCTTTCTTTTTCGTGCATCCCCCCCCCCCCCCCCCCCCCCCCCCGGTGGGGTCCCCGCGTGGGGGGAAAAAAACTCTTTTTTTTTTAGGGGGGGGGGGGGGGTGGACTTCGCTGAGCTCCCGCCACCGGGCCCCTATTTTGAAGTTACACCCCTGATTTTGTGGGTCATCATTTCGTTACACCCATAAGCAGGTAATACATTTTACTGAGAATAAGCTAAAACCGTTAGGGCGTACAGCACACAAATTCTAAGCTGATTGGATGAATATAATCTAGACACACTATAGTGTGTCGCGCCATGTTAGGCAACAAACATCACATCAATTCAATTGTCAAGGTTGTAGACCATTGTAGCGCGACGCCATGTCGTCAGTGGCTAATGTCCTGAAGCAGACTTGGGCACATTTCAGGTAATTGGATAAAAATAATAATGCGGTACAGAAGCTTAAATTGTGTTGAAATCAAGAACAATGACCCATCTGACAAATATTAACTCGTGTAGGAATGCCAGCTAAGCTGCTTTCAACACAAAATCTGACCGTCAATAACGTTGATAGCAACTAGCTAGCTGGTTAGCTAATTCTAGTCCGCATCATCCCCATGTTAATTTCCATAGGGTGATCATTTATCGATACCGAGATAACGGGAAGGCTTCCAGATATTGGACGAATGGGTGCTGTACAATACGAACTGCATACCTTTTATGGTTTAGAGCCTGGGGGCGTAACTGGGATGGTGTAGGAGGGCGCGTAAGCACGAAGATATCATTGTTATAACCATTGTTAGTATTGTCGGCATCGTCTCTTATTGGACGGCCAAAGTTCGGACAATGAGAACGTGTTTACTGACGTGCGTGCCTTGACATACACTAGTGTATCACGATAAATCTAGACACACGCTAGTGTGTCGCGCCAAGTTAGGCAACAATCATCACAACAAACATCACATCAGTACAATTGTCGAGGTTGTAAACCATTGTAGCGCGGCGCCATAGCGTCAGTGTCTTGTATCTTGAAGCATAGTTGGGCAAATTTCAGGTACTTGGGAAAAAATAATAATGCGGTACAAAACCTTAAATTGTGTTGAAATCGAGAGCAATGACCCACTTGACAAAAATTAACTCGTGTAGGAATGCCAGCTACGCTGCTTTCAATGCAAAATCTGACCCTCAATAACGTTGTAAATGTGTTAGCTAGCTACTAGCGCTAGCTAGCTAATTCGCTCATCCCCATGTAAAATCCCATAGGGTGATTATTCATCGATACCGAGATAACGGGGAGGCTTCCAGCTATGAAATTGGACGAATAGGTGCAGTACAATACGAACTGCGTACCTTTTATGGTTTAGAGCCTGGGGGCGTAATGGGGATGGCATAGGAGGCGCGTAAGCACGAAAATATTGTTATAACCATTGTTAGTATTGTCGGCATCGTCTCTTATTGGACGGCCAAAGTTCGGACAATGAGAACGTGTTTACTGACGTGCGTGCCTTGACATACACTAGTGTATCATGATAAATCTAGACGCACGCTAGTGTGTCGCGATAAGTTAGGCAAGAATCATCACATCAGTTCAATTGTCGAGGTTGTAAACCATTGTAGCGCGGCGCCATAGCGTCAGTGTCTTATATCTTGAAGCATAGTTGGGCAAATTTCAGGTACTTGGGGAAAAATAATAATGCGGTACAAAAGCTTAAATTATGTTGAAATCAAGAGCAATGACCCACTTGACAAAAATTAACTCGTGTAGGGTTCGTACCGACCTGGAAAATCAGGAATAGTCGGGGATATGAAATACGGTTAGGGAAAGTCATGGAAAAAATAAAAAAATTGGTGAAAAGCCAGTGATAGTCAGGGATATTCGTTTTTAGAAAGAATTGTGTTTTTAGCATCATTTTTCATGAACCATTTTTTTCGTTTTTAGAATTTCGTTCTTAGAATGACCCGTGGTCTCGTAAGTTCCACTCGCTTTGCGACTACTACCTTCTTGTCCATTAAAAAAAAAAGAATGAGAAAAATTTTCAGCTGCCGTCAAGGTAGAGTTATAATGCCAGGCCTACAAATTCAGCAGTTGACTGTTTTATTGAAAAATAAAAAAAAAAAAGGTCGGCGATATTTAAAGAAATAAGTCAGAGAAAATCAGGGATATTCATTTTCATATATGAGTATGAACCCTGTCGTGTAGGAATGCCAGCTAAGCTGCTTTCAATGCAAAATCTGACCCTCAATAACGTTGTAAATGTGTTAGCTTAGCTACTAGCGCTAGCTAGCTAATTCGCTCATCCCCATGTTAAATCCCATAGGGTGATTATTCATCGATACCGAGATAACGGGGAGGCTTCCAGCTATGAAATTGGACGAATGGGTGCAGTACAATACGAACTGCGTACCTTTTATGGTTTCGTTACCAGCAATTCTTTTCCTGCCCTTGGATTCTTAAGATTGTATATAGGTCAGTGGGTAGCCACGTTGGTATTTATCTCAGTGAGCAGCCACCTTGGCAGTCGTCTTTCTTTAAAATTATTTTATTTACATTGCAGAAATATTGCTAATGTAAGCCTATTTAGCTAAGAACATCATCTTGATTCCTTTTGTTTTAGGCGGCTAGGCCTTTAAAAAAAAGCTGTTAGGTTATTTATGTTTTGAATTCATTGAGGGCCGTAGGTCACACGAAATGGATGGATGGAATATGGCTCTCTTCACAGTTAGTAAAATGTACTAAATTTCGACGAGACACACACTATATATAGTTCTTACCATGCCACATTGCCAAACTCATATCTTAAGTGTTTGTGAGACGTTTGAAGAGGAAACGTTTGGCTTATTAACAAAAAAAAAGCTATCTACAACAGACAATACGTTTCCCGCCTTCAGCTGTGTATAGCCTTAGGAATGATTCGAAAGCTTGTTACTGCGTTGGTGCCTGTAGCGCAGTGGTAGTGGCAATGCCTGCGGTGCAAGAAGTCCCTAATTCGAATCCCGTAGCTTGCATCTTTTTTTTCTTTTTTTAACCTATCGTTTATTTTTTAAAGCCTTTCTTTTAGTCTTGCGATGGATATTTTTAAGATTGTGGTTCCTTTGGTGACATTTTTTTCCCAGCCTACCGTACTTGGGTGTATTCTGAAGTGAGTTAAAAAAAAGCAATCTATCATTTGGTATAGGTTAGCTGTGCCCTACTCCCCCACCTTCTCAACCTGCACAGGAGCCTCCAATGTGGACACTCTAGAATTATCAGTAGTAATAGCCCTAGAGCTTTTGTGGATAATACGGCTACTGTTTTCGCACGAAGCCTTTAACCTGACATTAAAACTAACGAATGCTAATTATTTTGCAATTATATCCCGAGCGCGTAGCGCGAGGGGTATAATTTCAAATTAATTAGCATGAGTTAGTTTTAGTCTGGTTACAGGCTGAGTGCGAAAACATTATTAGCCGTATTATCCACAAAAGCTAGAGGGCTGTTTTATTGGAGTATATCCCAATTCAAAATAAATAATAACAAAAGGACTAAACATTCTTTGTGTTATTATTAATATTTATAACGTAATGCTACGTTTTATTAGCGTATCAATCTATCAGTTCAGAAAATTATTTGTCTCCAACGAGAAGTTATAGGCGATGCTGCTGTCGGCGACTTTTTCCTGTTAAACCAGGCATTGCTGAAAACTGCCGAGTGATGGCGCTGTATGTGTTCCTATACTAATTTTAATCGTTTGCTAATAATTACCATGGGATCGAAGAACTAAAAGACTAATGCGGTAAAAATGAAAATTATTTATGCCTATAGATCGCCGAATAAAAATTATAAGATACTAACGTAAAAAATTATAAAGCTTGATGTAAAAATACGAAAATCGTAATGAATATGTTGAGTCCTCCAGCTAGTATATATACGAGTCAAAAGCCGCGGCTATAACCTAGTAGTTAGCATATGTTTTAAGCATAGCTCGGCAAGTTGCGCATGCGCACAACGAAAAGGAAGAAGTGGTGTTATCGATACCCCTCTTCCTCGATAACACCATCTCTTCCTCTACCTTCCACCATGGATGGTGTAAGGTCAAGTAAGTAATGCACAAACAGAAAGGCTTAACAAGAACAATAAAAATCCTTTCAATTTCAGCTCCTTTCCGAAATTTGGCAATGCGGTTGGCACCAATTTACGAAGTAGTCCATTCGTCTGAAAACTTCAAATTTTAAATATAGAACATTTAAGCATTAAGGAAGGAGGGTTTTTAATGATTTTTCTCTAGGTTAATAAAATTCGGGAAGCCAACCAGTTGAAAATAAGCAATTAGCATTGAATCTAATAG
>JAHWFP010054007.1:78078-103063 GCA_023313725.1 Lithobius niger | reverse complement strand
TAAGACTCGTGAAAGTTCGTTCAGTTAGCCAATAATCCACTCAACGCGAAACGCTAGGCATGTAAGCGGTTGGGCCGTGTCCACTTGTTGTTCGTGGGGAGGGAGAAGCAAGTAGAGGACGCACGCTTCTTTTGAAAGGAATATGTGCTGCCGTTCAGCGCTAGCTTGGACGGGCACATGTGTGTTCCGTTCTGTTCATTCTATTCAGTTTTCTGTTTTCCGCGTTATCGTAGACGTAGGGTTAGGCTACTCTACAGCGCGTTTTAAATGACGCTCTTAGCATTAGTAACTACTGTGACTATACTACTACTATTCCAAGGTCTTTGGTGAAAGGTATTCTAATAACATGGGGGAAATTCCCTTTATGTCGAAAGCAAAATTCCTACTAGATTGAATAAAAATCCTACGCTCAGAAAGAACATATTACCGTTAGAGCGAATAGAAATACCATCAGATGGAAAAAAAAAACATTTTCGTCGGTAGTATTTCCAGGTCGGATAGGTCGTGCGTTATTTTCTACTGTATCTGCTGGATTTCGATATGACGCGCCTGAACCAAAAGTTACGTCAATATTCAGCAGAGGCGCAATTACGGAATCAAAAGGGGGAGAGAGGGAGGGGGGAGGGGGCAATTATTCGGAATCGTGGAATTATCGGGGGCGGGATGACAATTATTCTACAATGGCAACTATTCAGTCGGGAGGGTGGGACTGACAAATTATGGAGTCAGTGGGGGGGGGGGGGCATATTTTCCCAGCTGGAAACAAGTAATACATTATAACAGGGGTAGCATAAATATAAGAGGACGTGTATATAATGCGCTCCTGATTATAAGTAATAAATACACTGAATTTCACATTGGAATTGCAGGGTTTGCTAGCCACTACCGCCAGTCCAATCATAATGCAACATGAAATAACCGACAAATCACAACACAAAAACTTCTGGGGACATAAGGCTAATCCTCGGAAAGGGGCATGTTTTTTTTTAAACCTAATATTATTTGCGCATTTTCTGTCTTAATAAATCATTTTTGAACAAGATTTTGTTTTTATCCAGGTTTCACGTTACAAGAACATAAACATACTATTACTTTCTAGTTTTCCCACTCTTTCGGGCAACTAATGCAATCCAAGAACGGGAAAGATTGTGTTTTCGGCTGCAATTATCAATGAATTATGCCACAGTTTTACGTCGATAGCATTCCATACATATATGAAACGTCATTTGGCTCAGATTTCCGAACGCACAGATCTGACGAGCGCTGGAAATGCTATCCAGCCCTTCTTTGTGAGCATGCCTCGTCGCATTTAACACCCGTTTTGCGTTCGAATCCGATTAGAGTAGGTACGTTTTTTCAAACAACACCTGCATTTATGGTATTTTGTTGCTTAATTTTAAATCAGTAACACTTTTTTAATGAAGAAAAGGATTTAATTCATAGATATCGGATGGAAAGTACATTTACAGTTTTTATTTATCTTTCAATCAGCCAACCTTAAAATATTGCTCCAAAGTACAAAAATATATTTTAGATAATTTTGCCTCCACACCTCGCTGGGCAATTCGATTCTCTTTCATTAGAAACAAGTTTGACGCTATTCTGTTGGAAAATAACTGAGAAAAAGTGGAAAATAAGATCGTAACTGAAATACGTTGTAGACGCTGGCGCCATCTAGTAGTCAGAATTGAGATAACCAAAGGTGTTGCATTCCCTCTTAATGGGTTAGCTGCAAGGGGCACTGCGGAGAGAAACAGAAGGGCGTCATACTGAAGCCGATGATGTGAAGAGTGATTTCTTAGAACTAAAACACGCGACTTTTGTTGTTAGAGAAAGTAACGTTATTTTAAGCCTAAGATATCCGCTCTTCCGTTGTTTTTCCCTCCATTTTTATGTAGTGCACCTTGTAGTTATGCCCTCCAAAACCCATACTGGTGCCAATATGGCGGCAAATGTCACTGCTCTATAGAGCACAAGGGCTCGTCACGAATTACGAATAGGCCGGCAGGACGAAAAAATACCTTTTTTTTTAAAGTAGAAAATACTTTTTTTGTAAATCGGGTCATTAATGTTTGGAATGCTTTACCTTATGATGTTGTCACGGCACCCTCTATAAATTGTTTTTAATTCAGACTAAATAAGTGTAACCTACTACCATCAGGAGCCTATATAGTTGTTTTCTATAGGCTCCTGCTACCATACATATCAGCAGGAGCCAATAAAACGACCCCCTGTTATCCTGATATCAGACTATTCCTAAGGTTATTTTTGCTATATTGTTGTATAGATATTTATATCTAGCTTTATGTATTTGTTGTCACTTAATGTTGGTAAGATATAGGCTAAGCGGTTTCTAGTAAAAGCCCTATCTTACCTTTTTGCTAACGTACTCGGCAAATAAACTTTTTATTATTATTATTGTGTTTTGTGTGTGTGTGTGTGTATGTGTGTGTGTGTGTGTGTGTGTTGTGGTGTTATTTTTCTCGTCCTGCCGGCCTATTCGTATTTTGTGACGAGCCCCTGTGCTATAGAGCAGTGACTATACTACTACTATTCCAAGATCTTTGGCAGTGACATATTGGCACCAGTATGGGTTTTGGAGGGCATAACTACAAGGTGCACTACATAAAAATTGAGGGAAAAACAACGGATGAGCGGATTTCTTAAAATAACGTTGTTTTCTCCAACAGCAAAAATCGCGCGTTTTAGATCTAAGAAATCACTCTTCACAGCATCGGCTTCAGTATGACGCCCTTGTTTTTCTCTGCAGTGCCCCTTGCAGCTAACCCATTAAGGCTCCAGCGTAGAGTTATATACAATAATACTACATGGTGTCACTGCTCTATAGGGCAGTGACATAACGTAGTATTATTGTATATAACTCTATGGTGGGGCCGGTAACTGGGTTAGCTGCAAGGGGCACTGGAGGGGAAAAAGAAGGGCGTCTTACTGAAGCCAATGCTATTAGACTGGATTTCTTAAGTCTATAATGCGCGATTTTTCTTGTTGGAGAAAACAACGTTTTTTTAAGCCTAAGATATCCGCTCTCAAAGCACTGTCTTGACTAGAAATGCCGTTGTTTTCCTTTACATTTTATTCTAGTGCCCCTTGTAGTTATGCCCTCCAGATGCTATCTCGTAGGCAATATGACGTCACTCGACGCTGCCCTATATAATATAACAATAGTATTGTTATATATAGTAACAATATATTATATTATAGCAACAATATATTATATTATAGTAACAATATATTATATCTAACTCTATGCACTTTGGCGCTTGGCCAGAGGCGCCATCACGAACCAGCATCAGGGGCGTCGATTTTTCTAAAGTTGTGGGGGAGGGGGGACATTGTAGTAGCTCCAAGCAACTCCAGTGGGGGGGGGGACGGGAAGAAAATGAAAATTTACTGTTAAAATATGTGCTACTTTAGCAGAAGCCTGGCGAATCCAGCTAGGGGGTCAGGGGGAGCGCTGTAAGCTCCCCCAGTGGGGTTTGGGGAGGAGCTCCGAAAGTTGAAGCATTTTCCGCTATTTGAGAACCTATTTTCGGCTTTCCGACACACGTTTGCAACGCATTGTTTAGCAAATTTCGGATGCTTTTCGTAAAAATTCTTTAGCAGAGGTCGTAAAAACCTAATTGTTATCAAAATTCCGTTTTCATATACATTTTATTTACAAATTAAATTCCCTGATGAATTAATTTTTTTTTAAATATTATTAAATTAACGCTAGCTAATACTGAAAATTTAGGTTTGAAAAATACTGTTGCTTGCTTTTCAAATGGTGGAAGATTTCGCTGACGTTCCTGAATTAACTGAGAACTGAAAAAGAGGAAAAGAGCTACTAACAAATCAAACCGGTAACTTAGTCTTCAATTTTGATTCTTTGCTCGGTTTTTATGGAGTTAATTGGTATAGACTTCAACTGCCGAAAACTTGTAAGGAAAGCTTAACAAGTTTTGTTCTGTACAAATTTATCTGTCGTTTCGGCTATAACCATAGCAAGAACAAACTAACGACCAGGCGACTTCAGTTGGCGTTTCGTTGACAATCAAAGTAATTTGAAATCGGACACTCCTTTATCTTTCGTTTAGCTCTGTGCTCTTCCTGTTTTGACTAGTTTCGCACCAAATTAAATTTTCACTACATCGGCGGAAGTGAAAAAAAAAAAGCCTCACAAGCACTACATACCGAGTAGGGTTACGCAAACACAGTCGGAAAGTAGTTCGAATTAATAGACAGTAAATAAAGTTTAGATTTATAAAGCGACTAATAATGAAATTTATATGCTTCATTTGTTTGTGTGATTTTCATTTTTTTTACCATAAAATTGTTTTGCATTAAATTAAAATGTTTATAGTATTAAAAATACCTGTTTTGCTACAGCGGAGTGATAATGCATACATCCTCCATTTCCCGTTAATCCGTCATCTTTGTGACTTGGCCTCGCAACTTAAATTCTTGACTTCATTACTCCCCTGTGGTTACGTCCCGTTTCGCCAAAAAGAAAGCAGATTAACAGCGTTTGCCTCAGGGGCAAGTCCCGTTTCGCCAAATATCGTTCACGAAAGTTTAGGCACACGAAACGTTTAAAACATTTAAACACGAACATTCATAGAATGATAATAGGCAGACATTTATAGACAACCACCCGTTTGCAGAATCCCATTTTACAAAATGATTTTTTTTCAAATTACGTACCTCGCTCGCGCTACCACGCTCGCTGCGGCTGAACACATAACATCAGAAACCACAACTAATCAAAAATTACTACTACAATTAGGCATGCATCTTTAACTTTTGCAATGTTAAATTTTTGACAAAACGGGAATTCCCGTTTAGAAAAGGTTAACCATCACAACTATTCTTAAAAGAGAACTTTACATGACATAGTGACGCCCAAGCATTCTAAACAATTATATTTAAAGCGCACACTTTTCCATCTGTATTGCCAGTTTTCAAAACGCTAATAAATCAGTTGGGCTTATTCTACCACTGCTTGTCTTTGTTAAATGTTTTCCTTTTAAAGCCCCATTACATAGAAATAAGGTATTAAATTTCGTGTACGTAAAATTTTGTCAAATTCGTTTTGGCGAAACGGGATTTGGCAAAACGGGACTAGCCCCTGAGGGCAAAACTGTTAATCTGTTTTTGTTTTTGGCGAAACGGGAGTTCACCTCCCCTGTATTAGGAACTGATGACTCATAATATTTGATGACCTGATTCATGCAATTGGAGAAAACGAAAGTACATTTTCTTGTTTCAAACTCGACGTAGTAAGCGTGATAAATAGATACTCATTTGTAATATGTAATGTGTAAATCGAGAGCAGGAAGCATTCTGCTTATACGCTCCCTCTCAATAAACCATCATAAAAATACAAGTTTCGAACTAAATGATTTTGTCCAGTCTGTTTTTGAAAGTGTTGATTAACGTTGCGTCAACGACACTCTGTGGCAAAGAGTTCCAATCGTCAATCACACGATGAGTGAAAAAGGATTTCACAGTGTATACCCTTGCTTGCGGCTTGAAAATTCTGGAGTTGTGACCTCTGGTACTTACACACTTCGAAGGCATCCAGAAGTTATTTTTGTCCAGGTCGTAGTACCCCTTCATAATTTTGAAGCACTCGATCAAATCACCGCGTTTTCTTCTTTTCTCAAGGGTTGGCAGCTTGAGCATGGCCAACCTTTGTTCGTAGCTCATACCTCTAGTTCCATTCACTAGCCTAGTAGCTCTTCGCTGTACACGTTCGAGAATTGACTGGTGTTTTTTCAGGTTGAGACTCCAAATAGAATTGCAGTATTCAATAATGGACCTTACATACGTTTTGTAGATAATCCCAAAATTATCAGCTGGAATTTTCCCAAAGGTTTGCTTGAAGAGCCCGATGGTACAGTTAGCTTTCTTGGCTACACTGTTACATTGTTCCGTCCAGGATAGATCATGATTTACGAAGATACCAAGGTCTTTCTCAGATTCTTTACTTTGAATGGGTACATTACGTAAATAGTAATGCTGCTTGACATTTGATGACCACCATGGAGAACGGCACATTTGCTGTTATTAATCTTCATAGACCAAGTGTCACAGTAATTAGCAATCTTGTCCAAATCGTTCTGCAATTCCGCTTTATCTTGTTCCCTGTGGTGGATTTTGAGAGCTTTCATGTCGTCGGCAAACTGAAATCCGCCACTACTTAACTGCTCTGTAAGATCAGCAATATAAATGTTAAAAAGTAGTGGGGAGAGGACGCTGCCTTGTGGGACCCCGCTAGTGATGGAAGACCAGTTAGAAAATTCGTTTTCAGTTCTCACCCTACATCTGCTGGTATAAAGAAAGTTATTAACCCAGTTAACAATTTTGTTATTAGGGAGAGCATGACCGAGTTTATAGATAAGTTTCTGGTGGTCAACTTTGTCAAAGGCCTTCTCGAAATCAATATAAACGACGTCATACGAGACATTGTCATTGATTGTAGTGTTTATTTTATTGTAAGCATCAAGCATGTTGGTAAAAGTAGACCTTTTCTTAGTAAACCCACGTTGGGACGTATTTTTCTAATTTTTGTTCGCGAGGAAGGTTTCAATTTTCTTACTGACAATTTTCTCCAACACATTGACTACCGTGCTGGTGAAACTAATGGGTTTGTAGTTCAGCGGTTCATTAATATCGCCTTTTAAAAAAAAAAAAAAAAATAGGGACTACAGTGACATCCTTCCAATCTTGAGGCAGAATTCCTTTGTCAAGCGAGACGTTGAAGATAAAAGTAAGAGCTTCTGCCAGGTTGGTGCTGCAGTTAAGCAAGATGTTAGTAGAAATGTTGTCTGGTCCGGTAGATTTGAATTCTCTGAGCCCATCTAAGTGGTTTGCTACTTCAAAGTTGTCTATAGGTGTGACGTGCTCTTTATCAGTATAGGTTGAAGAAGGGTCTCTCCTGAATGGAGGGGAGACTTCTCTCCTGAATGGAGGGGAGACTTCACTATACATTTCTTTAAATTTTCTTGCAAAAATATTCGCAGTATTTTTGGTGTCTATGGAAATACTTCCATCCGAGTCTCGCACTTTGAGGATGTTGTTGTTTTTCTTCTTTTTACTGTTAATGTATTTATAAAGTATTTTGGGGTTGCCTTTGCTTCTCTGAAGAATCTGAGAGTGATAGCTGTCCTTTGCAGCACGAATGGCACTAGTGCATTTTTTTCTTTTTTTTCATATGTGTCATACAATTCGTTGGTGGGACTCATGGTGTAGTGGGTCCAGGCTTTCTTCTTTTCCTTCATTGCTTCCTTGCATGCCTTACCAATGAATTGTTTATGTTTTGATGTGGTATTATCACTTACAGGTACATGGATTTTTCCAACTCAGATAAAAGGGTTTTCAGTTCGGTCCATCCTGCCTCAATATCTTCAGTTGTTATCTTTTTCCAAGTTTCCCAATCGTACAGCTTTAAAGCATTGCTGATTTCTTTGTAGTTGGCTTGCCGGTAGTTCCTCATAAGCTTGCTTTTTGAAGTTTTGACAGGCTGTTCAATAATGATAGTACTAGTGATGACTTTGGGATCGCTGTGACCCACTGGTTGATGGTATTGGATGTTTGTGACAAGGTCGGGATCATCAGTTACAATCACGTCAAGGAGATATTCTTTCCCATTACTGCCAAGTCTGGTATTTTTATCTACAAGCTGTGAGAGATAAGCATCTTCAATAGCAGCGTGGAGGGATTTTTCAATAGGTTTGGCCTCGTTGTTCAGCTCATTTTGTTTCCAATTGACATTCGGTAGGTTGAGGTCTCCATACATAATAACATTCTTAATTGTCGACAGTCTATGAATAGCACTAACAAGGGCTTCGTCTTCTTCTTTAATATTGTTGGGGCTACTGTAAACACAACCAATAATGACATTTTCACGTGCATGTATGCGGACCTAGGCTGCCTCACCATAAATAGAATTGAGATAATCCAACTTTTCAAAAACAATGTGTTCGGCTATGTAGAGAATTACTCCTCCACCTCTTCCTTCGTCTCTGTCCATTCTTACTGACTTGTAGCCATGGATAGTAATCTCAGATTCTTCAATATTTTCATTACACCAAGTTTCAATAAGCAAAATTAAATCAGGTTTGCATTCAATTTCAACTAGCAGCCTATTTCGTGGGGGAGGGGGGGGACGAACCCCTCAGTTTGAAAACGTGGGGGGGGGGGACGCCTTTCCCTGAATCGACACCTACATGACTAGCATGGATGAAAAAGAGAACATTGGATTCTACCTGTTGTTTCATCGTTGCTCAAGCTCAGGTGGCTCGGAAAGAAGGAGTGTATTGACTGCTTTCATGAACATTGCAAAGGCTTATGATGCAGTAGAAAGAAAGAAAGAAAGAAAGAAAGAAAGAAAGAAAGAAAGAAAGAAAGAAAGAAAGAAACGGGACTTTATTACACAAGTACTGAGATACAATTAAAAAAAAAAACATGGTGAATAAGAACGAGGTCTTTTAAGTCGCCCAAGACAACATTAAATACAATTACAAACAAAAACTTTAAGTATGCCGTAAAAAAAGGGGTTATATGATTGAAGTTGCTTTATAATAATAATAATAATAATAATAATAATAATAATAATAATAATAATAATAATAGCTTTATTCATGTACAAGTACAGAAACAGTTAAAAACTGTGCAGTAACCTGTACAGGCACAAAATTCAGAAGGACTTGTATGTGCAAGCAAGAATTCCACAAATCATTTATAGGCTATTTGTTTATATAGTAAATTAGAGATTAGTACATATGAAGTGTAATCTAAACAATGGTACAATTTATCAAATATTTCAATATGTTAATTACGCTGTTTGAGAATCCATTTTTTCATTTTTTGTTTCATATCATTCCAATTTTTAATATTTCTTATCTCGATTGGAAGTTTGTTAAAAAACAGTGGTACAAGATAGTTCATACCTCTTTTTTCCGTATGTATTTCTCCACTGTGGTTCAATGAGCCAGTTGTTATTGTTTCTTACAGTTCTATGTATTTTTACTTTATTTTCCAAGCTGTAATATTGTTTTGTAAGAATGTTATACATTATTGACTGTTCTACATCAAGAATTTCAAGTTGTTTATGGATCTCCACTGTAGTGTTTCTTTTTCCGTCTTTAAATAAAATTTTTAAGGTTTTATTAACAATTCTTTGTATTTGTTGTAAAAGACTTTTTGTGGTTGCACCGTAAATAGTAATTTCAGTAGTATGAAAATGCGAAGCCATGCAGCGGAAGTAGCAACACCGCCATCGTGGATGACGTCACATCCGGTCCTGATGAATCATGGGTAATAAAAATGGTGACGTCCATAGGTGGACACCCCAAAATGGCGTCCAAGATTCGTTTTCGTTTTCGTCGTTCATTTTCGGTTTCGTCATAAATAAAAATGGTGACGTCCATAGGTGGACACCCAAAATGGTGGTGTCCACAGGTGTACATCCAAAAATGGTGGTGTACAAGTCCAGATGTATTAAAGGGTAATACAAATGATGGCTTGTAGACGGTTTCAGTTTCCCTTTTGTTTGTGTGATGTTCATTTTTTTTACCATAAAATTGTTTTACTTTAAATTAAAATGTTTGTAGTATTAAAAATACCTGTTTTGCTACAGCGGAGTGATAATGCATACATCTTCTATTTCCCGTTAATCCGTGATCTTTGTGACTTGGCCTCGCAACTTAAATTCTTGGCTTCATTACTTTCGTAAGAACAGGAAAATGTTTAATCTTAACACGGATTATGTCGTTTCTTGTAACGCCAATACCATCGGAGGTCTTTACTACATTAAAGAGATTTCAATAATATGTATCGATTTAAAGCTGCACTACCGTGTCAAAATTCCTTCCAATGTTTTAAACTCTAAATTATCTGACAAGGATCAGAAAACTATAATGTATTGTGAAACCTACATCATCGGAGAAAAATTAAAAAACGATCCTTGGGATACCCCGATTTATATTGTGACTAACGAAATCAAACGGTTAAACTATACTAATCCTTCAGTGACATTTTTTGTAAAAGGTGACACGAAGTTGCAAAACTATTTAAAGAAAATATGTCAGGTTTCATGCAAGGAACTCGAGTCGTGTCCCATTGTTCCAAAGTATTATGATTTCTGTCCAAATCATGACGCTGCATTCTGTAGTTTTTTTAATCAAAATTTCTTTTCGAATTCATATCCCAAAATTTTATTACCATCATGCTTTAAATCCCATTCCCACATGACGTCCATCGACACTTCACTCATTGGTATGATGGAGCCAACAACGTTAGAAGCAGCAGTCGCCGAAGCTGTGAGCGTTGACCCACCGTCCGTCGAGTCACCATCCGTCGACGAGGTAACTTCAGAATGGCTACCGAAACCAATGGCAACCTATTCCGTCCGTTCACCGAGAAAACGGAAAATGGCTAAACGATACGAGGTGGGTCCATGCAGTATGTACAGTGTTTCTACACCTAGCGTCCATCCTCAGTTGGATAAAGGAATGATCGTTAACTGTGTGACAACGTTCACAACTGAATTCGAAATCGTTGCCTTCTGTACCAGTGCTTCAGAAAATCATGTAAACACCTATCTTCGTTTTAACAAAGCAGTGGACAGAGACATTGTTTTAGACCTATTGTTAACAGCCTTGCCTAATGCGAAACACCTGATATCACCTCTGAACACTAAAACAAAACAGAAGAACTGTTTGTGCACCATATACAAAAACGAAGAAAATCCAACGGAGAACTTGTCAGTGTCTGAAAAATTAATTGTGCTATTTTTCTTATTGTTGCCGAGTTGGTTGGCTACTTACGTTCATCGACAGTTAGACCTCAGTGACCCTGTTTTGCTCCACTATGCTGGTAACTTTCCGTACATTGTGGCTAGAGTGACGAATATTCATGAACAATCCAAATATTCGAACAATGAAAGTATGAACAATGTGGACGAAAATGAATAATTATGTAAAAAAATATGAAAAACTGTTTTTAAATACTTGAAAAAAATTAATATTACTAATACATGGTAAAGGTTTTGTTGTTTTGGTCTTGTTTATCTAGTTTTATTTATTTTATTTCCTTATTTTAATTTTTTTTAAATCGATAAACGTCTATAAATAGGGAGCACGTATGGTTATAGTGTATCATAATGGATGCTATGTTGTTTCATCCTGCCAACCACCTTATAATTGGTCCGAGTTTTTCTGGGCAAACCAATCTTGTTACAAAACTGATTCAAAATGTTGAAGAAATATTTTCACCAGTGCCAACTTCAATATATGTTTGTTATGGTGCGTGGCAACCAGAATATGAAAGAATGAAAGCTACGTGTAAATTGCCTACCACGTTTCAAGAAGGTTTTAATAAGGAAATTTACGAATCAGTACCTAATAATTCAGTTCTCTTTTTGGATGATTTAACGCATCACCTTAAACCGGAAGTAATCACAGATGCGTTCGTGAAAGGTGGACATCACAGAAATATCACACAGATTTGTGTAGCGCATAATATGTTCCAAAAAAATTTAAGAACTGTATCTTTAAATAGCCACTACTATTTCCTGTTTAGAAACTGTAGGGATTATTCTCAAATTAAAATATTAGGAAATCAATTGGACTGTGGTTCTAAATTCTTACTTAATGTATATAAAGCTGCGACTAGCGAACCCTATTCATATCTGTTCATTGACTGCAGAGCGAATACACCCGACGAAATGAGATTTCGTGGTGATCTGTTCAAAATACCTATAACTGTGTATGTACGTGCATAAGTGACAATGTCTGTTAAACAGTAAGTTAAAGACTTTTTTTTCCAGTCTTAAACCTCTTAGCGTCTAAAAGTGTAAAAACTCACGTGAAAAAAACTTTGCTATCCTGTACCAATTTACAAAACGTAATTTGTCTATGTGCCTTAAATATTTTAAAAGGGAATATTCAACTGACTCAGTCACAAAGAATTAAACTTAGAAGATATAAGAAAGTATTACTTGCTATTTCCAAACAGAACTGTTCAAAACGAAAGAAAACGCAACATATTGTCAGACTTCAAAATGGTGGATTTCTCCCTCTCTTAATTCCGTTGTTGAGCGGATTGGTGGGGCCCGTAATAAATGCTGTGACTGGATTGAACCGTGGTAACAAATAAGCAAACGAACAATGTATAAACGAATGAAGCTAGTTCCCTGGAGCGAAGCGACGTCGAGTGCATCGAGACCATTCCCTGTTAATGAACTTTCTTCTAAACATCAAAGTGAACTCTTAAGTAAATCTCACTACACTAGACCTTTAACAAATTTAGATGAAGCTATGCGTGACGTGCTTTCAAGTAACCAATCTACTGATTTTGATAAAGCCAAGTTATACACACAAACTTTACAGCGTTATTTAGACGTAAAACGGAAGTATGAAGATGAACCTTTAAAAGTACTTACGACTTCTCTCGGCGGAACCTCCGGCGCGGCGGCAGCCGCCGCGCCGGGGGTTCATGTGGTGGGGGGCACGGGCGGGGCATCCCCTCCCCCTCTCTTCAACAAGCTGTAAGTTCAGTCAGTAGTACAACGGATGAATCTGGCCCTTACGTAGAAGATTATATCACTCCACAAAAGCTGTTACACCTAAACATTTTAAAGTTCCTTTAAAATATAAGGGGAGAATCCATCGATTTTTAACTACAGGGCCCGTTCAGTTTGATGATATGGGACAATTAATAGGTAAGGATGGTAAACCAATAGTCGGAAGCAACGTAGTCCAGTTAGTGCACGGACGTATTAGTGAGAACTCTACGTTTCGTAACAGAATGTCTAAACAGCCTGGTTGGAATGAAATAAAAAAAATTATTCCCCACAAAGCAGCCTTGAGACGGTCGGGTGATTTAAAGCTGCTCCTCCCCGCCCCAACTCCCATTCCGTCAGATTCACTGAGTGACGATGAACAACAGCTCGGAGCGGTTGGAGGGAGGCCAAGGCGGGGAGGACGTGCCTCGTGGTCAGAAGAGTTCTATTGACGATGTTTTAAAAAGTGTCTATTACGATGCAAATTCTCCTGGAGGATACGGTGGTGCAGAGAGGCTTTTCAAGGTAGCCAAGGCCAAATGCCCTAGAGTTACTATTGTGGCAGTGAAACGGTGGTTAATGACTCAACCAACATACACTCTTTTCAAGCCCGTTGTGAGACAATTTGAAAGAAACAGAGTGAGGGTTGGTGGAATTAGTGACGCGTGGTCTCCTGATTTAATTGATGTGACTAACCTTGCACCATTTAATGATAATTTTAATTTTTTACTCACTGTTATAGATGTTTTTTCCAAATTTGCGTGGGTTATACCTATAAAAAATAAAAGTGCAATTTCTGTAGCTACGGCTTTGAGATTTTACACAACCCCTCCCAACTCCCCCTACCCCTTCATTTCTGGACGGACTCAGGAACATAGTATAGAAATTTTACTGTTCAGCGGCTGCTACGACAGTACAATATTAAACAGTACAACACACAAAATGAAGAAATTAAGGCGTGGGTGAGCGAGCGCCTGGTACGCTCCTTACGTAACCGTATATTTCGTTACCTCCACAAGAACAATACACAGAGGTACATCGACGTACTACCTGAACTTGTAAGGTCTTACAATAGATCTTTCCATAGATCCATTAAAATGGCGCCAGTTGACGTAAATGAATCTAATAAGGGAAAAGTTTTTGTAAATCTGTACGGTGGTGAACTTAAAATAAATGATCCAGTAAGAATGTCAAAAAAAAACCATGTTTTTACCCGAGGTTATAAACCTGACTGGACGGAAGAAATAGTTTACGTTAGTGGAAAAAAATGATAAACATCCAATACATACTTATAAAGTCAAGGACTATGCTGGAGATCCGATAATTGGTACATTTTATAAGCAAGAGTTACAAAAAGTTGGTCTTCCTAAAACTTACAAAATTGAAGAAGTACTTAAGACACGCAGGAGAAAGGGACGTACTGAATTCTTTGTTAAATGGCTAGGTTATCCTAAGTCAATGTCCAGTTGGGTTACTGACATCGAGTGAAGATGGCTGACGAAATTTACGTAACGCTCCCCTCTAATTCAAGTATGAACTTTTTTCCACAAAATACACTTCAAAAGTATACTACACGTTTGGCCGTTCCTCTGAATTTAAGTCACAATTATGAGGTTGCTTTGGCTGAAATAACATTCCCTAACAACATTAGTCAAGATTCGGGAATAATTTTAAAATCTAGAGACGAAGAGGCTATGTTACTTCATTTTACGTTTACTGAAGGGAGAGTTCGTGATCTGCCGGACGGACACTTTACCATTGAAGAACAGAACTATATTTTGCCGTGTACTGTAGGAACTAAACGATACGATATTAAAAGTATATTAGAGTGTACTTTTATACTCTAATATAAGCGATTATAAAAAAAACGTTACGTGATAACGATCCAATGAAAACACATGCTGACCCACGTGACGTTGTATTTTGGACCTAAATTAGCTGTACGATTTGGTTTTGAAACATTTTTAGAGGGTCTTCCAGACATAAAAGATTGGACTAATGAAACAACAACTAAAACACCTGTTTTGGAAAAAACTAAATTTCCTATACAAAGCATATATGTGTATACTAACATCATTCAACCACAATATGTAGGTGATTCTAGAGTTCAGTTACTAAGAATTGTACCAGTACGTAGCGAAGTCGGTGAAGTATGCAACGTTGAATTTCACAGATTACATTACTTTTCCCTACAATCTGATTCGTTTCAATTCATAGAAATAAAACTAATGGACGACAGCGGGAGACCCATTGAATTTGGTCATTATGGACGAGTGGTTTGTGTGTTACATATAAGACGACGTAAGCAGCATCATTAGACTCCTATAAGTAACTCTCTTCCCTTCCCCCACCTTCATTTATTCACCATGGCTCGAGGCTGTCCTTACACGGAGTATTATAAATCACAGGCAGGTAGTAATCTGCCTGTATACTACGGACGTCACGCACAGCAAGGACACGGTGGTTTATCTAAAATCTTGTCTAGCCTGGGGTGTGTAGCGCTACCATTTTTAAAATCTATTGGAGGCTTCTTGGGACGAACTGCCTTGAGTACTGGGGTGGGGATAGGCACGGACTTAATGGAGGGCAGACGTTTTACAGATTCAGCTCGTGATCGATTTAAAAATTTAGGACGTGAAGTCATGAGTGAGGTGGGAAGACGATTACATCAACAGGGGGGTGGACGTAAGAGGAAGCGAAAATCTAACGTAAAGGGAAGATGTTGTACAAAAAATAAAGGCCCGGTTAAAAAAAGAAGGAAAAACTCTTCAAAAATTTGAACTGTCTTAGATTAGGAAGGTCTATATAAACGATGTACCTCCAGTCTAACCCATTAGTACAGGCTCTGTCATCATGGCTTTCCTTCATCCAAATTCCTGCGAGTGTCTGTTGTCTCCGCTAGATTTATTTTCTGTTAGTCCTGTTCAGCTTTCTATACAAAAAACGAAATGTGTAGAATATAGACCAGTAGCTACAATCGGACCAAACCAGGCAATAGACTTCATAGTTCCTTCTTCAGAAGATTACATAGATTTAACACAAACTCTGATATATATGAGGGTAAAAGTTATGAATGCAAATAAAGAGAAAATTATGTGGCTGCAGATAGTGCTAACATCATACCGATAAATCTGTAGGTACACGCAATGTTTGCTCAAGTAGATATAAGTTTGAATGGAAAATTACCGACTGGTACTAACGATAATTACGGTTATAGGGCCTATTTACAAAATTTAATGAGCTACAATCCACACGTTAAAGCGAGTCAGTTGGAATCGTCGGGTTGGGTGACAGCTACATTGAGATCTGCCAGAATTCAAGCTAGTGCTGAGGTGGAACTTTTAGGATGTGTTAGTCACGATTTAGTGACCCAATCCCGCCTTATTTTGAGCAACACCGAACTGAAGTTTAAATTTGTGCCTCAAAGACCTGAATTTCACTTGTACTTGACCAATGTCAGGTACATTATACTCTAATATAAGCGACTGCTACGACAGTACAATATTAAACAGTACAACACACAAAATGAAGAAATTAAGGCGTGGGTGAGCGAGCGCCTGGTACGCTCCTTACGTAACCGTATATTTCGTTACCTCCACAAGAACAATACACAGAGGTACATCGACGTACTACCTGAACTTGTAAGCTTGTGAACTTGGAGCTTGAGTTCAAGCTCAGACAAATCCAACTATAGTACCTTTAGAAGCTGCTCTCTACATACGTAAAGTCACCCCCTCCCCTTCTATCCTCCTCGCTCATGCAAACACACTGGCGGTTTCCAGTGCAAAATATCCGTACAAAAAACCATATTTAAGAGCCATACTCTTACGCAAGGTACACGAAGCGCTACTATTGACAATGTGTTTAATGGTGATGTTCCCTCTCGAGTCACGATAGGACTAGTAAAACATGCATGCTTCACGGGTGTGTTCGCAAACGATCCATTTTTCTTCGAGCCTTTTAATTTGTCATCTTTAACACTTTCTGTGGATGGTATAACCCACAATTCTAAACCGTTAACTTGTAATTTTCCTGATAATAAATATGTAAATGCGTTCATGTCGATGTACGACGGTTTAGGTATTCAATATCATAACATCGCTAATGGTATAACTTACGGTGAATACAAGACTAGTGATCATACGATTTTCTGCTTTGACCTTACAGCAGACTCGAACTCGAATGATAACAGTCACGTGTCATTGGTTAACAACGGTATCGTTAGTTTAGAGCTTACTTTTTCCCAAGACTTGGCACAAAACGTAACTGTAGTGTTTTTAGCTGAAAAAGAAGCTTTGATGGAAATAGACGAGAAAAGAAATGTACTTTCAACTGAATAATGAACACGCAACAAATATTTGATATTTTACACCCTCGTTGTGATTCATTCATAGGTGTGTTCCCATCTAACCACATTCCTGAGGGTAAAGGCTGGAGTATCATTAATCTCGATAAATGTAATAAGGCTGGTTCACACTGGGTCATTCTTGGTGACTGTGAATATTTTGACTCTCATGGCTTGATTTCTTTAACTAACTCTTTACTTCTACATTTGAAGAAGAGATGTGGAGAAAGCTGGTTTCACAATACAGAAACATTACAGCGCATCGAGTCGAAAACATTTTTGGACATTTTTGTATTTTTAATTTGCCTCAGACATTAATTTAAGACGTCATCGTCGAAGGCATTTGGTCACGTGTCCAGTATGTCGGCACACTTTCGATACATATGATGATTTTGTACACTACTCTATCACCGTTCACACAACTCAACCTTCGTCGCCTCCATCATCGTGTAATTCTACCACCACCACTCATCCACCACGACCACCATCGTCACCAACACAAACGACACTTTCTCCGTTTCGTGAAGAGATGAGTGCCTTCAAACAATTTTTAGACGATATGGTTACACTGTACCCGCAGACACACGTGATGTACGTGAATATTTAATGAAAATGAGAAGTCACCTAGTGACCTTGTTAGAGACGCTTCTCTGTGAATTGGCACAATTTAAATTCTTGCTTTGTATCAGTGTTACTTTAGAGAAAATTAGATTTGATGGTTAAACTGAAAGTATGCCAGTGTATCTGTGCAGTACTACTAGGTCAGTATTTACGCAGGAATTTTTATTAAATGAAATAAACAATGCCATTGAAAAAATATTGGAACAGTTAGACTATTTTCAAAAACATGGATCTGGATGGATCGTGAAATGCATCGATAAAAGCGACATACACGACGGTAGATACGTGGGGTTAAGTGGTGGGTGTGGAACGAACCTGTTGGACAAGTTTTTGACCTCTAAAAGAGCGGTTGTTAACATTAAATGTACTGACAACAAATGTTTCGTATATTCAGTAATCACTGGTCTTCATCCAACTTTGAGTAGAACACCTAATAGAGCGTCGTATTATAGTAAATATGAAGGAGAATTGAATCTGAGTGGACTTACATATCCTACTCCAGTTAATCAGATTACAAAATTTGAATCTCTCAATAATATTGCAATATTTTTATATGGATATGAAAATAAAAATGTGTTTCCTATTTACCTCAGTAAAAGAATGAATTGTCCTGAAGGTAAATGGCAAACACTATTGTTGGATTAAGAATTTCAACAGATTACTGCACACTAACAATAGAAGATATGTTTGTCATTATTGTTTGTCTCATTTTCGTACTAGGGATAACTTAAACGCACACTTAGAGTTGTGTCGAACATTTAGTCCACAACGTGTGAAAATGCCAGTTTCAAATCCCTACATGCAGTTTACGAGATATGACCGTCAATTGCCTTGTCCTTACGTTGTGTACGCAGATTTTGAGTGCATATTACCAAAATTTAGTACATGTAAACCGGACCCTTCGAGTTCGTTCACCCTTAAAACTAATTTACATACACCATGCAGTTATTCTTACGTGGTCATTGCTTACGACGGAACTGTTTATAAACATGGAGTTTATAGAGGAAACGATTGTGTAGAGAATTTCTTTTCACAGTTGGAAATGGTATATGAGGAAACACAGAAAATTAAAAAAACGATAGTTCCTTTGGTACCGAATCCTATTTGGATCAATGACTTTTGCAGGGCTACTCATTGTCACATTTGTGAAAAAAAAATTCAGATCTAACGATATTAAAGTTCAAGATCATTGTCATTTAAGCGGAGAATATAGGGGAGCTGCCCATGTTAAGTGTAATCTCCATTATCAATTCAAGGCTACACTTCCGATATATAAATTAAAAAAATTATGACTCACACATAATTACTAGAGGTTTGCCTTATTTTGGTGGAGAAAAAGTGTCAGTCATTTCACAAAATACTGAAAAATTTACAGCTATACAAGTTAGTAATTTTAGATTTTTAGACAGTTTTCAATGTTTGTCTGCTTCTCTCAGCACGTTAGTCGATACTCTGTCAGATTTTCCAATCATGAGAGAAATATTTCCAGACAGTCATTCTTTGCTTACTAGGAAAGGTATATATCCATACATTTACTGCAATTCTTTTGAACGGTTTAATGAGACTACTTTACCTCCAAAGGAAGCCTTTTTTTTCAGATTTGACACAGACTCACATAAGTGACGATGAGTACACGTACGCGCAAAGAGTTTGGGATCAAACAAATTGTAAAACACTCGGTGATTACCATGATTTGTATGTTTTAGCAGACTCTGTACTTTTAGCAGATGTTTTTGAACAATTCAGAAAACTGTGTCTCCAACAATATCGGTTAGACCCTGCTCATTTTTACACTCTCCCAGGCTTTTCTTGGGAGGCTTCACTACGAATGAGTGGAGAACGTCTAGAATTGTTACAAAGTGTCGATATGTGTAATTTTTTTACTTCAGGTTTACGCGTGTGTCTAATCTCCAAACGCTACACTCAGGCTAACAACCCGTTAGTACCCGATTGTTACGACCCTTACAGTGACACATCTTATCTCATGTATTACGATGCTAATAACTTGTATGGCTTTTGTTAATGTCAACCGTTACCATATACAAACTTTGAGTGGATGAGTGAAGACGAGCTTAAAAATCTTGACTTTACTCCTTTAACTACACCTTGCATGTTACAAATTGACATTGAATATCCAAAAGAATTTCACGATGAACATAACGACTATCCATTAGCTCCAGAACATATTTTAATAACTGAAGATATGTTGTCCCCGTTCAATAAGGAACAATTTGGTAGACAAAGTCCTTATACTTCTGGTCGAAACTTAGTACCACATTTCATGAAACGTGAACGATACATTTGTTATTACAAGAATTTGATGTTTTACGTGAGTAAGGGACTTAAGGTCACTAAAGTTCACGATGGAATAAAGTTTAATGAAAAGGCTTGGTTGGCACCTCACATAACCTTTAACACGCAGAAAAGAAAAGAAGCAAAGAGTGAATTTGAATGTAGTCTGTACAAATACATGAATAATTCAATCTTCGGAAAATCGATTGAGAATGTACGACGTTACATAAATATCAAGTTCACTACTAATGAGAAACAAGCGTTGAACTTAATGGCTAAGTCAAGTGTAGAATATTTTAACATCTTGGCTGACAACTTAATGCTTTTCAAAATGCATCGTACCTCCGTGTTGTTATGTAAACCTATATTTTGTGGTGCAGTTGTACTGGAATTAAGTACATTAGTCATGTACGAATTTCATTACGATTTTATGCTAAAGAAATATGGTAATGAAAGGTGTAGATTATTGGGCAGTGACACTGACAGTTTTTTTTTACGAAATAAAGACAGACAATATTTACGATGACATGTTACAATCACTACATCTTTTCGATACAAGTTCGTACCCTCCAGATCATCCATTATATTCTTTAGATAATAAGGCACGTCTGGGGGTATACAAGGATGAACTTTGTGGGAAAGCTATGAAAGAGTTTGTAGGACTTCAGAGTAAATTGTACTGTTATACATGTGCTGATGGTTCGGTTAAGAAGATTGGGAAAGGAGTACAAAAAAGTGTATTACAAAATAATGTGACTTCTGATCATTACATTCAGTGTCTAAACAAACACAAGTATTTTTCCTTTGAACAAAGGAACATTAGATCTTATCAACATGAAGTGTTCAGTCTTGTACAGAATAAACTTTCTCTAACAGTAGGTGACACAAAACTGTACATTTTGGACACAGGAACTGATTCCCTTAGTTATGGTCATTATAAAATACAAAATAGTAACGATAAATGATGTGTTTTTAAGTTAATTTGTAAGTATCATTCTTTTTGTGGTTAGAGCTGTTGACCAATTTTTTCCCTTTGTAATTATAATGAAAATATATTTATCTTTTTGTATGTACTAGTTTACATGTAACTGTTTTTTATTTTTATTTTTTAAATTTTTTTTAAGACATTATTTTACTTAATTGTAATTTTCATAATGTAATATAAACTAGTGAAAAAAAAAAAGATGTATGCTACGACTATATAAACCATGGTAGATTCATCTTAATTCATAGAAATTGCTAGCGTTTCAAATAACAGTCATGGATGGATATAGAAGGTATACCGACGTCACTGTTAAAAAACCTGAACTTTTGACATTTTTAATCGTGGTACATTTCACGCTAACTGTTTGCATACTCCTTTTAACAGCAAGTAATGTTCAACATTGCTGTCCAGTGGAAAAAACTGACTTTGATTGTTATAAGCAAAACAACACCAAGCAAAACAGCACTGTAAGTTGTAAGGAAGAAAGCTACCTATCCTCCGATTTTGTGCTTTATTCTACCTGTGACATTGCTGACATTTATGCACGTCTGGAAAAGAATTTTATATACATAGACTTTAGTTTTACAGAATTTGAAAATATGCATGTTCATATGAGTTCTCTCCTGCACATGAAAATGTGTGATGTATTAATCGAAAATTAAAAATAAAATTATCTTTGTAACTTGTTTGTATTATTTCTTTATTGTCTTTTATACTTGTGTATTATCATTTTCGTCTGCACTACTTGAAACTGCTGCTAAAGGCACGAACTAAAAAAATAAGTCAACAAGAAAAGTGGATGGACTGCACTGCAATACAACCGCTTTCAATGTCACGCTTTCAATGTCAAGGTTAAAAGCTTAGCTTCCTTGTGGAGACCTCTCATGCTACGAGTGTTTTGTGCTGCCATCTCACGAACGATATTCAAAATGTTTTGTTACTTTAGACTTTACAACTCATAGTGTTTTGTAGTAGTAGTAGTAGTAGTAATGAACTGATAATTACTTCGTTTAAATAATTTTTAGAAGTTAGGTGGAAAGTTTGTATATTAGATGAGAGGAACGTTATTAAAAGGACAAATGTATAAGTCTTTTTTTATAAAAGGAATGCTACTTATTATAATGTTTCTGCATGATGATGATGATGATGATGATAAAAATAAAAAAAAATATACCTATAAATAATAATACTATTATAAAACTGAAACGTGAAACCAAGCCTTTTAATTTAAAGAGTTAATATGGTGTTTTACTACCTGAAACCGAAAATGAATCACCAAAAACCAAAAATGAATCTATTAGACATCATTTTGTGGTGTTCACCTGTGTACACCACCATTTTGAATATTTTGAATAAATATGAAACTTTATTTACTGATTATCTGAAACTGAAAGCGAAAACGAATCTTGAACGTCATTTTTGAGTGTCCACCTGTGGTCACCACCACCATTTTGGTGTCAATGCCGAAACTGAAAACGAAAACGAATCTTGGACGCCATTTTAGGGTGTCCACCTATGGACGTCGCCATTTTTATTACCCATAATGCATCTGGACCGGATGTGACGTCATCCAAGATGGTGGTGTTGCTTTTTGAGTGTCCACCTGTGGTCACCACTATTTTGGTGTCAATGACGAAACTGAAAACGAAAACGAATCTTGGACGCCATTTTAGGGTGTCCACCTATGGACGTCGCCATTTTTATTACCCATAATGCATCTGGACCGGATGTGTTTTATACAAATTTCATCTTTTAAGTTCACCTTTAAATCTTTTATTGTGCAATAATTCATGAGTTTATCTGACATTTTATTGAAAATATCTGGTATATACCATTTTTTATTTCTTTTTCCATACACGTTATTCCATCTTGGCAGTATGTATTTTGGTGTAATTAATCTTAATCTATTCCGGCTGTGTTCATTTTTTGTTTTGTTCATATTTGAATAATAATTTTTTGTAATTATTATATAATTTCGTAGTTCTATTATTTTCATGATCTTCATTTCTTTGTATATTTCTTTTGTTTTAGTTTTCCCATTCCCAAATAACACTTTAATTATTTTGTTTTGATTTTTTTGCAATCCTTCAATTAAATACTCTGAAGCAAACCCATATAGTTCTATACCATATCTGAAAATACTCTCTATCCTTGCTTCATACAAGATTTTTTTATTTTTTTTATCTAATGTATTTCTCACTGCATAAATCTTACGCAAAATTTTTCTAATATTTTGTCTTAATATTTTGTCTTTGTATATGTGCTTTAAAATTCCAATTTGTATCTATTTCCATTCCTAAATACTTTGATGTTTCTTTTAGCTCCAATTTTACACATTCCTTCTTACATTTTGTATTTTTCTTATCTTCATTTAAATTTTCACAGTTTCCATAATGTTTTATAATTGAAGTTTCTACAGTTTTTTTCATTTTTGGCACTGTGATATTCATTTGTACTGTTTTCTCTTTACTAATGAATAGTTCGTTTTCAATAAACCAGTCATTTAATTGGTTAAAATCATCTTGTATATTATTTATCATTTCTTTATAGTTAAAATGTATTGAAATCATAATGGTATCATCTGCGAAAAGAAAGAGATTTGTTTTTTCAATATTATTTTATGTGTCATTTGTATAAATCAGGAAGAGCAATGGTCCCAATACAGATCCCTGTGGAACGCTAAATTGAATATTTTAAATAACTACTTTCTTCCTTTATTTTTACTATTTTTTACTATTTTTCCTATTTGATAAGTAACTTTTAATAATATTATAGATTTTTCCTCCGAGTCCTATTTTCTCGCATTTTTTAAAAAGAATTTCAGAATCAAAAGTATCAAAAGCTTTCTGTAAATCTACTAGAACTGTACCGACATATTTTCCTTCATTTAATGCCCTAGTTATTATTTCGTTTATTTCTACTAATAAGTCAGTTGTTCCCTTTTTCCTGGTGTATCCATACTGTACATTTGTTAAAAATATTTATTTTTTTCAGAAAATCCCTGATTTTATTAGCAAAAAATTTTTCTATTATTTTGTCTATTATTGATAAAAGCGCAATTGGTCTATAATTGTTTTTGTCTTTTTTTTCGCCTTTCTTGTATATCGGCCGTAAAACTTGTATTTTTAACAATTCTGGCCATATTTCTTTTTCAATCATTTTATTTATTAATTTACAGATTGCAATTGCTGTGTTTTCTTTTGTCTTTTTTATATGTTCAGTTTGTATGTTGTCTATCCCAGTTGCATTTGTATTTTTTAATTCACTTATTATATTTATTACATCCTTTTCATTAGCATAATCAATATACATCCTTTTTTCCTACACTTTTATTTATATTTTTTTTTTGTCATTCATTCATTTAATTTTTTATGGTACCTTCCTTTTTTATAACTATCATGCTCTTCCTTATAGCTATCCTTGATCTGCCTTACTTGATTTGAGAAAATCGTATTAAAATCATTTGCTATCTCTCTAACATCAGTTCCCTTAAATGTTTCTACAATATCCTCATCAATATTTTTTTTGTTTTCTTTGCCGTTACTTCTTTTATAACTTTCCAAATCGTCTTTTTATTTTCTTGCAACTTTCCTAACTTTTCCTTATAATAACTTTGTTTACATTCTTTAATTTTTTTATTTATTTGCTTTTTAGATGCTTTATATTTTTTGACTACTTCACTATCTATATTGGCAGATTTCCGTATTTCATTCCATAGCTTATTTTTATTTTCTATTTCTTGAATTAATTCTTCTGTAATCCATTCTTTTCTTTTCTGTTCTGTTTGACTTTTTTTTTGTTATTTATTTTATTTCTTTCATTATTCCTATAAATATCATCTATCTGTGTTATTATTTGTTTATACACTTCATCCGGTTCCTTTATAGTGTCCAACATTCCCCAATCTATTTCCTTCATTTCTTTAATTATTTTTCCATGATTTTTTACAGTATAATTCTGTCGATGTTCTTCGTTTATGTTAATTTTTTCCTTGCTACTTTGTTTCACTTCCCAAAACCAACACATAGCAAAATAATGATCAGATATTTTCTCCGTTAATATCCCACCTCTTGCTATGCCCTTATTATTTTTTATGTGTATGTGATCAATACATGATTGTTGCAAATAATTTTCTTTATTTTTAAAAACTATTTCTTCTCTTGTTGGTGAATTT
>JAHWFP010054007.1:0-68078 GCA_023313725.1 Lithobius niger | reverse complement strand
AACTTCAATCATATAACCCCTTTTTTTACGGCACACTTGACGTTTTTGTTTGTTTGTTTGTTTTTTACGGCTATGGTGTCGCGCTATAAAGGTTTATGCATGCAGTCGATTGTTGCATGCACGAAGAATGAATCTGGAGTGGCCAGGAGTGGTTACCGCTCGTTAAACCCTTTGAATGGATCTGGAGTTTGCTGAGTGGCATTGTTCCCTAAATACAATGGTTAAAACAATGTAAAACAATCAAAATGATTGTTTTGTTTAGGGTCCCGTAACTCCGGAATGGATCAACCAATTGAAAAACTGGTCCCTGTAAGGTTGAAGCCCAGGGAAATTTCTGGCTCAGATCATGTTTCAGATTTTGGGTAGGTGCAGTAGTTTTTTTCTGAAACCGTGTCAGCCAAGAAGAACAAGTACAAGAACAAGAACCAGAACAACAACAACAAGAAGTGAACAGTTTTCAAATTTACGTGTGGCTTCCTACCTTTACTCTTGCACGGAATTGCATAAAAGTTGGTGTAAAGTTTGGAAAAGTTGGTATCTACTATCTGGCCAAGTTTGGTCGAAATATATTGAATAGAAACGCAGAAATTAATAGTTTTAGTTTTGATGGAGAGAGGACTTCAATCATATATAAAGGGTGTAACAAAAGGTCGTGTCAATACTTCGGTGACTAATTCCTTGGGACAAACTAACAACATGATTCCTATAAATATTTGGCCAAAAACTTCTTATTCTTTAGTTATAGCATGAAGTAATAACCCACAGTCCAACGCTCTTCCCCCAATCCACCCCACGCCCACTATCTGGCGATTGTAAACACAAATCAGAAAAGGAATGCAGTGACAGAAGATGGTGAACAAACTGTTAAAGAATCAAAGTCAGACTAAAGGAAAAATATCTCTATTGCCAAACATTTGTCCTGGAGGGGGAGTAACCATTGTTCGAAAGTTTTGTTAGTCGATGTTAATGTAGGCCTGACAATAGCATAGCGGTTTTAATCCCGTCAACTGATACACGGCAGAAACTAAAAAAAGAAAACATCGTGAAACAGGAAAAATCCGCTAACACTACTACTGTATCTAAGGAAATTACTTAACAATACACACAAACGTGTGGCAACTGGATGGTTGTACGTTTGTGCGTATTGTTAAGTGATTCCCTTTGATATATTAGTTGTGCTACCAGATTTTTCCTCTTTTACAATATTTTCCTTTTTTAGTTTCTGCCGTGCATCAGTTGATGGGATGTATTGTCAGGCCTACATTAACATCGACTTAACGAAACTTTCGAACAATGGTTGCTCCCCCTCCAGGACAAATGTTTGGGCAATACATATACTTTTCCTGTAGTCTGACTTTGACTCTTTCACAGTTTGTGCACCATCTTCGGTCACTGCATTCCTATTCTGATTTATGTTTACAATCGCCAAGTATTGGGCGTGGGATGGATTGGGGGAAGAGAGTTGGAATTTGGGTTATTAATTCATGCGATAACTAAAGAATAATAAGTTTTTGGCCAAATGTTTATCGGAATTATGTTGTTACTTTGACCCAAGGAATTAATCACCAAAGTATTGACACGACCTTTTGTTACACCCTGTATATACATCGCCGTGTATGATAAATACAATGTAGTGGATAATGAGAAATACAAAAAATAAAAAATAAATAAATAAATAAAGAAATATAAGAAACACTTTTAAAATGTAGATCACTCAAAATTTAATAATCCTATTTTGTGCATAGGTTGAATAATTTGTTAATGGGAGGAAAGGAGAAGTGGGAAAGGAGAAACATCTGGATGAGAAAACCGGCATTAAGTTAGAAGGGACATATCGGAGACATTATGTGTAAAGTATTTCTTCTTGAAAGTATTTATGGACTGGCAGTTTTTAATTTGCTCTGGGATCATATTCCAAACGATAGGCATTTGTCCATGTAAAGATGATTGACTTATTAAGGTTCTATGGAAAGTTTTGTGGCATCTAGAAGCAGATCGAGTATTATAGCAATGAATTTCATTGTAAAGTGGAGATTGCTGTGGATGCTCACCGAATGACACGCTGCAGCATCTAGCGCCGTTTAGTTCTATCAGGAGCCGATGAAGGAGCCCTTTACGGGGGCGAGATAAAACTAAACATTTGTCCTGGTTCTATGTAGCATTTGATTTCAAGAAGTGAAAGAATGCACAAAGAAATTTCTTTTTACACAACAAACAAGCCGCGTGTCCCCTTAATTATTGAGTGTAAAGTTGGTGCGATTTATTACTTGATTAGCAGTACCTTCCTAAAGCACCGAACAGAACGAACCAAACACACCACTGTTGGTGACAGTTCAGCTCATTCCCTACTATAGCCGTGTTGATATAGCCACTATAGTGTTGATGTGGCTTGCTTACGTCAACCATCGTCAGCGATAAATTTGTTTCCGGTTCCACGCGCATGATCAAAAGCTCCACCACTGGCAACCACCTCCCCGAGATGGTTTGCAATTTGGCATTGCAGCTCGTGCCTGGTTACATCCATTAGTTTAGCCTGGTCACCTTAAAGTCATGACGTAAGAGTGCTCTGTTGAGCTGGTTGACTTTGCTGAGCTGTGATTGCAGTTTCGGAAGGTACTGAACAGCTGATGAAACATCACTGCGCACACACGACGTCAAGTTTGGAGTCAAACTGTCTGTAACAGTGGTGCATTCTGTTCGCTCCGTTCGGTCGTTTAGGAAGGTACTGTTGGAAGACACAGTAATCACCAGTGTCAGAATGTGTCAGAAGAAGAAAACGCGGTGATTTGATCGAGTGCTTCGAATTATGAAGGGGTACTACGACCTGGACAAAAATAACTTCTGGATGCCTTCGAAGTGTGTAAGTACCAGAGGTCACAACTCCAGAATTTTCAAGTCACAAGCAAGGGTGAACACTGTGAAATCCTTTTTCACTCATCGTGTGAGTGACGATTGGAACTCTCTGCCACAGAGTGTCGTTGACGCAACGTCGATCAACACTTTCAAAAACAGACTGGACAAAATTATTTAGTTCGAAACTTGTATTTTTATGATGGTTTTATTGAGAAGGAGCGTATAAGCAGAATGCTTCCTGCTCTCGATTACAATGCGCTGCACCAAGTCGTGGTCACTAAGCCCTAATTCCCAAGCGAGCATTCAGATAGCTTACAAAAATTTAAACAATTTGAGTGGCCCGACTTACGTTTCATAAGTATTCGTTCGTTTGTTAATCCAATTTTGTGTCGTTAATCAGCAAAATTAACAGGCAATTAGATGCAACACAAGAATCAGTAAAATGGCACGAAACGGAAGCAGTGACGTCGAACGAGTTTCAGATTTGCAATGCATATTGCAAAGTCTCGCACCATTTCTTGTGACGTTACGTAGTATTACGTGGTCAGTCCCTACCAATGCTACATAAAATCCAACGCGATCCAACGTGCCTGGTTTTTCTGTTTTTTTTTCTTAACATTTGCTTTTGTGATTGAACCTTTCCTTGGAGGTGAGGAATAGGTCACGTGTAGGCATGCCGTTTGCAAATAACTCGCCACAACGAACGTTTTCTTTTAATCAGAATACATCTAAATTTCTAAGTTCAGAAGGTCACAGACTTGGCTACCAAGTCCATTGTGTGTCCAGATACAACTGCGTAGAGATGAGTGGTAGCACGTGAGAGCACGTGACTGGTTCTGGCACTCTCAAACCATAGTCGAAACACAAGTTTTACACAAAATGCACGTTTCATAGTGCATGGAATTGAGCCAAACTGATAAATAAAGTTCTAGATACGATTCGTTATCTGTAATTTATTGTTCATTGTGATGTTTATCTGTGTTAAAAGTTCTGTCGTCATAGATGGTGACGTCATAAGCAGGAGGGGGGAGGATTTTAGTCTAGTGTTGATGCGCGTGCAATCAGCAGTTATAAGGGTAGGCGCAGTCTACGGCGTAGCCTTGCTGTTGTATTTCTGGCCACGATTAGTTTATTTGGCTTAAAAATTAACAAAATGAAGTTCCTTTTACTCCTCTTACTTTGTGCAACATCGTCCGTTTTAGGTAAGTAGTTTTAAAACGGTTGCCGGGTTATTATTTTGTTGGCTTTTTTAAGAAGCCAACTTGGCAATAGTCAAAACCCGTCCTGAACTCGACTCAACGACATCATGTGACTCGTAGGCCGAAAGTTTTGGTGAGACAAAATTGTGGTTTTCGAGTAAATGTACAGTGGAATTTGTAACAGTAGTTTAACAGCAATTAGGCCTATATGTGAGGTGTGTAAATCGTTAAGTTAGATTTCCAAACGACTGTAGATACGACACCCAATTCCACTAAATATAATTTTTTTTTTAATTAGTCCAGTGGGAGTGTTTTGCATTGACGTAGTTGCTAAGTAGTTCAAAGTGGCAAATAAAAGCTTTCTTTGCTTTAGGCCTAACGGGTAATTTTTTTTAATGCAAACTGTGTAATTTGCATACCTGGCACCATCACGCGGTTGTCGTGTTTGCGTAACCCACGTCAACTGCTAATTTTTGATAGTTTTATTTTTAGCGAAAGGGTAGGAGATTGGTTAATGGTTATGTAACCAATGTCATGTCTGTCGTCTCTTGTTGAAGCCAGACAATTTTTTTTTAAATATGAAAGATAGGCTAATGCATGCTCGACGCTGGCTCTATAGCTTAATGCATTCAAGCAAGAAACCCTATAAATTCTTGATTCAAGTGTACACCGTATTTCGTTGTAAAGTAGGGCTGGTACTTTCCGGTTTTTTAGTTATCCGTTTAACCGGTTTTTTTTCCGGTCGGTTACACGAAAACCGTTTTTCCATTTTCAGCAAAAAATATAGCCAAAAAAATTTCACCCCTGTGTAATACATTACTAAAAAACAAAGCTGAAAAAAAATTATGATTTAGGCCTTGGTAAGCAAGCACAATTATTTACTACATGTTGCATTTTGAGATTTAAACTAGAAGAAAGTTGACGTTGATAAATTTAAGTACTTTATCAAGAATTTTGACTTTATGTAGCTTTAAAATTTCTACAAGATGGCTTAGGCCTATTTACGACAACGTAAGCCAAAAACAAAACAACAAAATTTAACAACGTTTTCGTTAATGTTCCATTCATTTCAAATTATGAGCCAGAAAAATTAGTATGTTTGCATTTTCGGGTAGCAACGCATTTCGTTTACGTGTTATGACGGCGCTTTCCTGCCGTTCGCGCTAGGTATAGACGAGTCCACTTCTCCATGATGCGGGGAGGGCAGATGCTAGCCAGCTTGTCTTTAACTGCCTCTTGTACGCGCTGGTGATCAGTAGTTTGTTTCGATGATAGTAAGCAGCTTCGATGGGACAACAAGCCGATGCGGATTATTTGTAAATAAACTGTCCCTTACCCACCCCGGTTTTCTACTTTCACTGATTTTGAGTGTTTGGAGTAGTAGGCCTAAAGATGACACTTGGCTATTTTTGGCTCGTTCACCGCGGGTTTTGAATGGTGCACGCATGAAACGTTTTTCGGATGTGGGTTTTATAATCCGTGTAACCGAACGTGGAACGGTTTCCGGTTAACCGTGTAACCGATCCCAGCCCTATTGTAAAGTTAGTTAAACGCCTCGGTAGACAATTCGTCTAGTGTAGAAAGTCCTAGCAAGGCCTACTCTACACCTATCTCGGTAACTATATAAAACGCCTTTTCAAGCTATCGACATAATTCAACTACGTTTTCGATTCCTTTCGTCGTTGTGGTTCAGAAAATCGTAACGAAAACTTGCGCTTATGCCTTTTTCTTTTATAAAATAAGTTTTAAAACTCGTTAAAACGCTGTTGACAACCGTGGTTAAGCCGCCATAAATTGCGACGATGGGAGCGCAATAAGAAAACCTGATTTCGACCAGAACATTAGTAAACGGAAAGGTTTACCGGAAGAATACGGACTCTCCGATTAGTTTCTCGTTGGGCTAGAATGATGTAAAATGATCAGCTGAACATTTTCGCATAACATTTTTGGGGCAAAGGCTTAGGGATTGGCCGATATGACTTTTTACCGATACGATACCGATGAAAGGTAAACCGATACGAAACGGATACAGATGTCGATACCGATAATAACAAACCAAGACAAAGTTTATATTTTGTACAAACAATGCAACTTTGGTTTCTGGTTTTGCTTGGGTTTCAACTGTTGTGATTATCCAAAAAGTTCTGTGCAGCAATAACAGCATTTTTACTCTTATTCTTACTTATGGCTTCAGTACATTCATTTTCTTAGTTAGATTTCAGTTGGTTGTTGTAAAACTTACAGCAGCAGAACCAACAAGTGCCACATTTTCATTCCAAACTGAGCAAATGGCTTTGCTTTTGCTGCACTTGGTGTCAGTTTTGCAGGGAAGACGGTTGCATTTCTTGGCATAACAAATATCTGTATCGGGAGCCTTATAGTGGTCCGAAACCTATATGGCAAAAATACCGATAAATACAGATTATACCGATACCAATATCGGACTATCCCTACAAAGGCTTAGTTTGGCCGTCGGAAATTAATGAAAGCCGCACTCTAGCACTGACGGACGTACAAGAGTTCCATGTTCCTAGCTGATATCTTTTTCCCGTAAACAGTTCGGATAAGTGGATTGTTATTGTCAGTTTAGTTTGGTTTTGTTATTGTCGTTAGGTTATAGGTACCGGCTTCTGTTTGGCGTTTCCCTTGTAATGAACTGGTTGGGGTTTTGCGTTTCACTTGACGGACTTAGGCCCAGTTGAGGCTTTCCTGCGCGGCGCCGTCTGCCTCGAGCCTGCCTGCCGGCAACAAGATGGCGTCACAGCCTACCTCCCGTAGTGCTAACTTTGGAACCACTTCCACAGCGGCTCCAAGCTCGTCCACCATCGATCTGTATATGTGGAAGTTGTACTATCGCCATTGGTGTTAAAGGTAAATCAAGGTCGCCGTTAACGAAAATGATGTCAGTTTTTTTCCAAATTACGAGCCTCGCTCGCACTGTCGCGCTCGCTGCGGCTAACTACATAACATCAGATAACGCAACCAAAAACTTAGCCGGAAAACTTCACGCGCCGGAATCTAGATAGGTCGGCCATCTTGCTTGGAGCTTCTGCGGTAGTGGACCCCTAACTTTGGACGTAAATCACAGCCAAACTGTGCGTTTGCCCCAAAAATGGAAGAGGAAAACATTATTCAGCTGGTAATTCTTAGTCCATTAAAAAAAAAAAAAATCGGGCGGGAGTCCGTATTCTTCCGATGTTCCGACGGAAATTATAGGCTATCCTTCCCGGGACAATTTTTTTTCCAGTACGAATTGCCGTCCGCCGTACCACTATTATATACATCGAGAATTTGTCTAATCAGAAATAGTACGACGCAAGCATTTGTGAAACAAGGAACAAATTATGACACTTGGTGGTTTCACGTACGCTTGCGGCATACTATTTCTGATTACACAAATTCTCGATGTATACATATAATAGTGCGCTCCTGCGGATGATGTTTCACACTAAAGAAATACTGATATAGAAACGGAACGACAGTTCACATCCATCACAAAACACAGCTTCAGCCATGCCAACGCAAATGAACAAGATAATTTCCGTTTACTAATGTTCTGGTCAAAATCAGGTTTTCTTGTTGCGCTCCCATCGTCGCGCATTATGGCGGCCTAACCACGGTTGTCAATAGCGTTTTAACGTGTTTTGAAACTTATTTTATAAAAGAAAAAAGCGTTTGCACAATTTTTCGTTAGGATTTTCTGAACGGAAAGGAATTGACGAAAGGAATCAACAGGTAGTAGAATGTCGATAGCGTGAAAAGGCGCTGTTCTATATAATTATCTCTAACGAAACCCTAGATCAGGCCTTGGCACTCAATAACAAAGTAAAAATAACAATCTTGATGAAAAACTTGTAACTTGTCTAATTTTTCGATAGTATTCTACCATAGTCGAAATATGCCTATATGGCACTTACACACTTAGTGGCACTATCACTGATTAAAACTAGGCAGAATCTGGCAACATCTAACGCATCTAGTACTATGTAGCACTTCTGAATGCCGACAGGCTCATTTTACTTGGCTTGACTTATGAATTTTGCTGGTTTCGAGTGTACGCGGGAGATGCCAACATCCGGGGGGCCGCTCGTGGCTTTGAGTTACGCCAACTTGGGAAGTTTCAGATTTCTTCTGTACTGTGAATTTTCGGCAGGATTCACTAGTTTAACTAAGTCTTCCACCTTCATCAGGCACTGGGTGGTAAGCACATTACCACTTGCACTATCTAGCACTTGCTTGCATCAAGCGAAAGAATGTGCAACAGTTTCTTTTCACAAAACAAACAAGACCTGAGTCTTCCTAATTAAGTGAAGTTGGTATGCCCTTGTGTACCTGGGAGCAAGCTGTACAAGTTAATAGCACTGCTAGATGGCACCTGGGTATTTGTGAACGGTTTTCAATAGGGGATAGCGCTACTTTGTGAGGAGTCGTGTCATCTGAATCAAAGGCCAGTTAAGATAAGGATAAAAGCTCTTGGGTTTCTGCCTAGCCTGTTATACTGGGTAATTATCTAGAATAACTACTTGCAAGCTAGCGACTAATTCACCTACCTATCGATTCCTTTCATTGTAAAATGTGCGAAAATCGTAATGAAAACGTGCGCAAACGCTTATTTTATTTAAGGAAAAATTATTAAAAACACATTAAAACGCTACTCACAACAAGCTTGAAGTGGCCGCCATTCAACGCGATGATACCGCAACATAGAAAACCTGATTTTGCCCAGAACTTTATTAAACGAAAATTCTCTTTCCAAGGCAGACTGTGATATTTCGGGCCGGAATCACAGTACGCAGGGGCGCGCATTATTATATACATCGAGAATTGGTGTAATCAGAAAAAGTATGACGCAAGCATTTGTGTAACAAGGAAGTGACATAATTTGTTCCTTGTTTCACAAATGCTTGCGTCATACTATTTCTGAATACACAAATTCTTTATGTATATAAGCGCCCCTGCGGACAGTGTTTCGTACTGTAAAGAAATATTGGTTTAAAAATAAAATACAAACACAATTCTCGTCTGCTTCAGCTATTGCGTCGCAAATGAAGGTAATTTCCGTTTGCTGATGTTCTGGTCGAAATCGGGTTTTCTATGTTGCGGTGTCATCGCGTTGAATAGCGGCCGCTTCTAGCGTGTTGTGAGTAGCGTTTTACTGTGTTTTAATAATTTTTTTAAAATAAATATGCGTTTGCGCACGTTTTCGTTATGATTTTCGCACGTTTTACGACAAGGAATTGATGGGTAGGTGAATTAAGTTGCTACCTTGCAAAGTAGTTATTCTAATTACCGTATACAGTATTTGTGCGTCGAGTTAGTCCAGACATATGGAAGTAGTTCAAGCTGGTTTAGGAGCAAAGGTAGGCCTAGGCCTAAAACCGTGTCTCATTAGGAAAAAAAAATGGAACCTGTCGGAAATTTATAACGAGGGACAAAATTACTAAAATCTTTTTAGTGGAAAAACTTGCCTAGACTATTAGAGGGATTAAAATGATCCAGTCAGAAATAGTTGGCCCCATATTCCATCTTGCGTACACCCGACTGCATTTACCTATTCTGAGATTCGCTTTTGGTGGCTTTGAAATAGTATGGCCCGGGATAGCCCAAGTGCTCCAATTTGTTCCATATTCGCTATGTTATTTGCGGCGGTTAGCTCACAAGTGGTGCAAGTCCACTTTTCGAAAAAACTGAGTTAGGCACATTTTTCGAATCGTAATATGCGTTTCTAATAGTTCGTAAGTGGTGTATCTCCTAGTTGCAGTTTTTTGGCCTGTAGATGGCCGCTATCTTGTGCACTAAACGAAAATGTTTCCAAGCTTGGAGCACAGGTGGTGCAAGTCACTGAAGGAAATTCAGACCTCTACACCATCTAGGAAAAAATCTGACTTTTGACGCCCAGTGCTCTTCATTAAATTTTTTCTAAGTCCAATCGATGCCCAAAACACGAGCCAAATACTACGAATTTACTAGTTACCGTTTCGAAAATATCGACTAGATGTTAATTTTTGCATTCAGTCCTGTAATGCTGTTTCTTAGTGTTGCACGGTAAATCGGTACTCACGGTATTAACGGTAAAAAAAATTACGTTATCAGTATCGTTCTTTCTAGTCGTCGGTAGAAAATTTCTACCTGTAAATTTGATTGCATTCAGTTCCTGAGTGCTCTTTAGTTGGGGTTTTTCGCTCTCCAGATACGACCAGTGCGCAACCCCACTGTGCATGCGTCAATGCGCAGCCCTCCTATAAAACGTGACCGGCGCAGTGGATGGCCATCACTTTCCTCAAGCTCTTGTCGAAGACGGATCGCCTCTTCAGCTACATCAGCCAACCGAAAGTGCCAGATTTTCGCCGAAAGCCCCAAGCCACGCCGAACCCATCCAAACAAGGATTGACCTTCCCCAACCTTCACCACAAGTTCAAGGGAAGAGGAACTTCACCATCAAGCTGACCTTCGCCGAACGTAGCAAGCCTTCGCCGAACGTAGCAAGCCTTCGCCGAACGTGTGAACTTCACTGAACTTTCGCCAGAACATAATGGACCCTCCTGTTCGCCCTTGCCCATTGCCTCCGGCTAGCCCTGCCCCTGTTGACCCCAGCATCGTTGTTTTACCATCACCCACACAACCATCGTCTGCTGCTCCACTCGTCTCTACTGCTTCCCACGTTCCATATGGCCAACGTCTACAATCATTGTCTTCTTCCCTTGAACCCTCACTACATGACCAGACCTTTGGAACACTCATCTGTTGCCTCACGTCAACCTAGTCGTCGTCATGATGTACTTTCCCCAGATGAAATCCATCGCCTCTTACACCGTGCAAAGAAGGAATTTTCATACAAGACTGAATCCAACCCCGCTCCCACCACGCATAAAGCTTCTTATGTTCGTGACTGGATTGCATCCTCTGACAAGGACTCTCAAAAGTGGAAATCACCCGTCCCTACTTCACCCTTATCAAGTAAGAAAAGACGCATTTCCTCTTCACTTGATCTTCAGACCCTGCTCAATGCTGTCCTGCATCCTGATGACAGCCTTGACTCAGCGACTGTTCTTACCACACACCACCGCAATCAACCACAAGTAAGCTTCGAGCGTCAACCACTTGACCCGTATGACGACTCCCTTCAAGGCGACACTGATTCCTCAACCATACAGATTTTTGACCTTCTCAAAGCTGTGGAAGCCATCCCGGACAACTACCTCTATAAGCCCGACCCGACCCCCTGCTTCTACGGTAAACCGAGGGCTTACAACAGGTTTTGGCTTTGGACTCGGGGAAAGAAACAACAAACAACGTGCCCGTATCAGCCAATCCACAACACTTCTTACCACCTTACTCAGGAACGGCGAATCCTTATTAGGCAAAGGAGAACCCTTGCAATTAGACAAAGAACCACCACCTCCTCGCCCTGGACGTGAATCATGGTTTTTCCAATCTTCCGGCGATGGCGCTGCAAACCCAAGACTGTTTAAACCTATCATCAATCTGAATTCCTTGCGACCGAAGCTAAGATGGATTTCGGAACCGCCATGTTCATCCCGAAACGTGCCGAAATCCCCACTGCTGTTTCCTAAAGAAAACGACAAGACTCCTTCGCCTTGGCCTTCGTGCCGCCTCCCAAGCTGACGTCCTTGCAACTGCCATTAACGCCTTATGCAAGAGACTCGCAGTTGAATCTTGCGATCGTGACAAACACCTCCTGCTGATCTCTGAACTGTTCAAGAAGATGTCCTTCGCCACCTTTCAGTTTCAACTGGTTCACCAGGTCTGTTTAACTCTACCTTACTTCTACGGGACATCGCTCTTGGCACCACGACTAACTTAAACACCTCAACCAAGCATGTCCTTCGCAACCTTCCTCTTCACGAAACTGAGACACTCTTCAGAGGATTAGTCCCAACTTTGGCACCTCATCTGGACATTTCTCAAACCTAAACCAACTACTAGCCTCCCCTTTCGGAAAGCTCAACACAGCCTTGACACGGCCGCCCCTCCTCCACAACAGTCAGCCAAAACTCTGCCCAAACCTTCCTACGACAATTCGCACTCCTTTCGTAACAGCAACCAACCCTTTAAACGCAGAAACAACCAAACCAACAAAAGGATACAACGGGGCTCCACACCGGACAATCCCAGCAGATATTCCGCATCTTCTTCCAGAAGCAAATCCCATCGACGCCCATGACTACACCCACTACAGACCCGTAGGCGGTCGACTCCGGTTCTTCAAACAAGCCTGGGAACGCATCACGTCCGACACCACAGTCCTATCCATAATCTCTCATGGCTTTCATCCTTCATTCACAAATAATCCCCCACCTTCGAACTTCTCCTCCCTGGGAATTCGCAACAAAACCTTCAGATACCCTCACTTTAGAAATCGACACCCTTCTCGCAAAGGAAGCCATTCGCATCTGCCCAGATCTCTCCAAACCTGGCTTTTACAGCTCCATCTTCCTCAGACCAAAGAAGTCGGGAGGAAACAATGATCTTCAACCTAAAGCCACTGAATCAATTCATGCACAACAACCACTTCAAAATGGAAACTCTCGAAACCATCCGACTCTCCCTAAGGAGCATGGATTGGACCATCTCAATAGACCTGGAAGATGCCTACCTTCACGTTCCACTTTACCCGGCATCTCTTCACTACTTTCGCTTTCTCTATCAAGAAACAGTTTACGAATTCCAAACTCTACCATTTGGACTAAATGCCGCTCCCCGAATCTTCACATCCGTCCTGAAACCCGTTCTCGGCCACCTCCATCGCCACCAAATCACTGCCAACGCCTTCCTAGACGATTGGCTCCTCAACAACCCAAATCCCCAACAGCTCATTCGAAACAGGATGTTCACAATCCGATTCCTGCACAGCCTTGGATTGGGGATCAACTGGAAGAAGTCAAGACTAACACCTTCCCAACATTTCACCTTCCTAGGAGTAGATTTCGACCTAATCAAAAGCACTGTCACTCCCTCATCAGAGCGGAAAACCGACCTACTTTTACACGGACAGGAACTACTGAAGTCACCATCCCATTCTCTCTGAACTCCTTCATCGGAAAACTCTATTCCATGGCAGGTGGATGACTCGCCCCTTCCACCATTACCGAATCGACCACTGGGACACCTGTCACCCGACATCCAGGACAACCCTACCAACGAACGAAGAGTTCCCATGGGAATGCCTACGTTGGTGGATGAACGAAGCCAACCTCGCCAAAACCGTACCCCTCCACGAACCCACCCCAGACCTCCTGCTTCTCACAGATGCCTCCTTAACAGGATGGGCTGCCCACCTCCTGGATCACGAGATTGCCGGCATCTGGCCCCCAAACACTTCGGATCACATCAACATTCTCGAAATGAAAGCCATCTACAACGCCCTCTACCATTTTCGGCACCTTGTAGCAGACAAAATAGTCAAAGTCCAGGCAGACAACACAACAGCTGTTGCCTACATTCGCAAGGAAGGCGGAACCCGGTCTCGAACCCTACACCAGATCACCTCTGCCATCTTCCAACTTTGCCAGGAACTCAACACATCCATTCAATCTCTCCATATTCCAGGAAACCGGAATGTTATTGCGGATGCCCTATCCCGCAACAAGCCACCTTCAGGGGAATGGACCCTCAAGACTCAATTTGCGAATATCTCTTCAACATCTGGGGGAAACCCATGATCGACCTATTCGCCACGAGGCACAATGCCAAACTTCCCCAGTTTATCAGCCCGATTCCGGACAACAAAGCCTGCGCCGTCGACGCTCTAACCTTCCCGTGGAAGAACCTTTATGCCTACCTCTTCCCACCCTTCAAACTTCTACCAACCATTCTCACGAAGATCTAACAGACTCCCGGGACCTTCCTACTGATTGCACCGAGCTGGCCTGCAGCCCCGTGGTTCCCTCAACTACTGAACCTCCTCATAGATCTCCCAAGGAAACTTCCACACTGCCCAGACCTCTTCTCACAACAGAAAGGAACCAAATTCCACCCGAACTCCAAGACCTTACATCTGCACGGGTGGCTACTATCATCAAACTCATCAAAGAGGCTGGAATTTTTGAAGAACAGGCCACCAGAATCGCCAGCAAGGCTCTAAGAAATTCAACTAACAAACTATATAACGGACACTGGGAACGATGGTTTCATTGGTGTAAGCGAAAGAAAGTTAATCCAATCCATCCCCCTATTCAACAACTCTTAGCATTTTTCGATGACGTCTTCAAAGACAACCTTAAAGGATCCACCATTCTGGTCTACAGATCCGCACTAAACACCGTTTTTAAAGCCGCAGGAAATCAACACCTTCTTGAAGATTACCGGATCACTTCCCTCAGATCCTACGAAAACGAACGTCCCTCCGTGTATCAGAAATTCCCAAGATGGGATCTTCCTCTAGTCTTAGAATCTCTAACCAGGGAACCGTACGAACCTATTCAAACCTGCCACATTAATCACTTAACCCGGAAAACTGTATTCCTCACATCTCTTGCAGCAAGTCTACGCACTAGCGAAATGCAGGCTCTCTCGAACGACCCAGCCTACTGCTTCTTTGACAACTCTAAGATTTATCCACCTCAGACCACAACCTGACTTCCGTGCCAAAACTCAAAAACCTTCCGAATCCTCCCAACCAATAATCATTCCAACATTAACAAACATCTACAACGAAGAACCGGAAAGAACACTTTGTCCCGTCCGAGCACTCCGATATTACATCAAACGAACAGCGGACCCCGAATGCTGACGTGGTCGTCTACAATTATTCCTACCCTTCACCAAAGGGACCAATGTAACGTCACCCGCCATGATATCCAACTGGATCAAAACGGTAATCACTAGAGCCTACGAAGATGAAAGCATCAGTTGCACCGACAACATCAAAGTTATTGCACACGAACTAAGGGCACTTTCAACCTCCTGGGCTTTTCACAACCATGTCTCCATCGCTGAAATCCTTCAAGCCACCTCTTGGAGAAGCCAAACTGTCTTCACCAGCCACTACTTCCGTGACATGACAAGACAGGAAGGAGATCTACACCGCCTTGGCTCCATTGTAACTGCCAGAAGTGTAGTCAACCCCCGTAAGCACTTTGCAACAGAAACGAAGACCACCTAAGACGGAAGCAAGTCAAAGACCCCTGCAAACAGAAGCAAGACCCCTTCAAACAAACGGCCCTTTTCAGGGCCACCACATTTTACGAAAGAGATCCAATATGACTGTTTCTGTTTTTACCTTAATAAAGTGCAAAGTTTTCGTTTAACTTTTGGGGGAACCAGTACGCAACCCGGGGTAACTCGCCATGATAGTGCCCGCCACCTATATTGACGAGGTCAGCTGTAAATGCAATCAAATTTACAGGTAGTAGAAATTTTCTACCGATGACTAGAAACTTAAATTTTGGGGGGGGGGGTTAAAATTAGTTTCTATCGTCTTACGAAAATTTATACTACCTGTAAATACCCACCCTACCTCCCCTCTCGAGCCACCATCATGGTTAACATATTGAGAGGAAAGCGATGGCCATCCGCTGCGCCGGTCACGTTTTATAGGAGGGCTGCACATTGACGCATGCGCAGTGGGGTTGCGCACTGGTCGTATCTGGAGAGCGAAAAAACCTCAAGCAACTAAAGAGCACTCAGGAATTGAATGCAATCAAATTTACAGGTAGTATACATTTTCGTAAGACGATAGAAACTAATTTTAACCCCCCCCCCCCCAAATTTAAGTTTTTAGCTCTACAGTATTACCGTGATTATGGTGCTGACGACCATTCACGAACCAGCTTTGCCCTCCTTGGATGGCAGCAATTGTTTTAACTAAATTCGCAAAGTAAGCGCCGATACGGAGGTGCGAAATTCGCACGAACTAGTGAAATCCGATCCTACTGCTAGGTAGAGGAAGCGCCCACATTGCGGAAAGGGGGGGGGAAGAGGGAGCAGCTCTTCAGTAATAAGCGTGTTGTGGCAGATATCGTAGCGTCCCACCAATATAAAAGCAAAGTACCGTTATTAGTAAAAAAAATTAAATACAACTACCCATATTTGATTGTTTTGTGCTGAAATGGATAATAGCGCAAAATTATTTCTTAAGTTACCGTAATATTACCGTAGACCGCCGTTTTCAGAACTGTACCGTACTGTCCTGCAAAAACTTAATACCGTGCAACACTAGTTTCTCTGGAGTATTTTAAACTCATTACATCCATCCAGTCTCGCATGTGCGAGCACAGACTCTCCTAGGGTATTACAGCGTTAGCCAGCTTTCTTTTTCTCCAGCCTTCAACTTGGCTCTGTAGGCTCCACTGTTCCATCACTTTCCCTTTGCCCGAAAGACCTCGACTCTCTGAAGCCCCACCGAAGAACGCTGCAACTCGCCACTTTTCCATTGAACCTTTGGTTTACTGCACTCCTGCATGACGTTTGCCGAAAGACCTAAGTGTTCCTTTCTCATTCGCATTCGCTCTCGCATTCACCTTCGTTCTTTTGCTTGACTTGTCTGGTCGCATTCTTTTTGGTCCTTCGGCCTTTTACGTTCATTGCACTAATCCGGCCTGCCAATGCCATCTCCCTTTCCTACTGTGAACCTTCGCTGCCTTTCTCTGGGTGATGCCGAACCTCAGTATGTTTTTTTTCATTGCTCTGTACCACCAATGCACTCGCGCTCTTCCTGGCTTGCTCCTTGTGGCGGGAATTTTCCTCCCTTTACTGTTAGCAGCCGCAACATGGTTTCCAAATGCAGAGGTGGACTTTCGGGCTCCGCTCCAACCGTTAGTGTAGGACTCGTTCAAGGTTCATGAACCTGATGTTTGGCTCTGCAATCATTTCTGGCAAGAAGTTTGCCATGTTCCTCACACTGCTTGCCAATTGCACCGCAACTGTGATTTCAACTCTTGACCCGTTCTCAATTTGCCCCCCCCAGGATTGGCTGTTAGTTGTAACACATTACCAAACAATCCTTCAAACTAAGTGTGGTCAAAGGTGAATTTTCGACAGTTTATATTTTGGTTTTCCAAAATCTTGTCTGCATCAGGCAGATTTGTCCACAAACTTAAACTTAATGGCGACATGTTGGTGATGGGCTCCTTGTTTTGCTCACTTCGTTTGGATCTTATCAGGCCTTGCCACTTGGTGGTGAGGTCTTGCGTGAGCTTTGGGGACACCATCTTGCTGATATTTCGGTGTGACTGTGCTTGGATGTTCATTAGCGGGATTTTGTAAATTTGGAGGTGTTGGATGGGAATATTGTCCAGAGCTCTCAAATGGGGTTTGAAGTAGGAATTAGATTTTAGAAGAATGTCACATTCTAGTTTATTTCATGTGTCAATTTTGTGGCAAACCACTCCACTTTTTCCGTCTGGATACTGCTGCTTGGTGTTCGTGGTAGTGCTCACAAATTCACAGTGTGTTTTGATAGGATTAGGAATGGAAAGTGGGGTTTTGTCTGCAGATGGTTAGGTTTCTTCATTGTGGGCTGTGACCTGTACTGGTGTTTTACGTGTGCTGTGAGGTTGATGTTCATCTTGGGAGATTGGCTGCGTTGCTTGAGCCGGTTGTTGTGCTCAGGTGAGACTCGGCAATGGCTCCTGCAGAAGCTGGGCTCGAGATGGAAGACGTAAGAGTCGTGTTTGCGGTGGATTTGTCCAGGGATTCGGAGGTAAGTTTGTATGTCAACAGGCTTTAGGTTTACGGGGTTCCGAAAGAAGCAACGGATACCAAATTTTGTGAGTGCTCTCTGGACTATCTGACTTTTGCCAGGTGTATATCTGTGGCGTTTTGACAAAATGGCATAAGTCCATTTTTGGAACGAAAGGAGGTATGTTTGAATTAGCTCCGTTTGTCAAATTAGATGGACTGCTTGTGCACTTACCTCCAACGGACACATACAAAATAAGCTAGAAAATGCTAGGGTGGACTAACCTCTTTGTCAAAGCAAAGAGAATGTATAGACAAGCCCTTTTTGGACTAACCTCAACTCCAAAAATGGACTTGTGCCCTTTTGTCAAAATGCCACAGATATGTAATAACTACCAGTGGCTAGCTGGTTCTGTCTGGTGAACATTTTCTTTCCAATTTCTGGTTTTCGTGGTGACCTGATTGATAAATTTTGCAAGGTTGCCTAATAGTAGAAACTTTTGTTTTTTGAAAATGAGCCTCGGCATCCTTTTGATCTTTGGGACGATACTTGGATCCGGTCAGTTCGTTTACAATTGCTCGTATCTGGGTTTTAGGGTGGCCTTTATGTAAAGCTTCAGATTATAATTTTTCTTTAGTAGACAGTGGCCAGTGGATTGATTATGTTTAGTCGCCATAATAAAATTTTTGGTCGCCAATGAGTACAATCTATAATTTTGCGGCCAGGCATAGTTATGTAATTTAAAAGTTTTCCGGGATGTAGCTCCCCCCCCCCTCCCCAGGAACCATCACGGTAATAAATTTAAACAAGCAACATAATAGCCCAAGATTTATTTTTACGGCCAAGCGAGTGACTTTAATTTTTATTTTTTATCAAACTTTGCTGTCACAATACAAACTTTTTAAAATTTACCTTTGTATTTTAAAGTTTAGTATTATACAATTTTATGCTGAATTAAATGAACAGGTGTTTCTTACATATTTCGTTAAAAAGGTTATTTACTACTTTAAGCATGGCTGTTATCAGTTAATCATGTCTGGTTTTAATCGGTTTTTATCTGTCAGTAATGTCTGAATTTAAATTTCTTTTAAAGCATGAATATAGCCCAATCGAACTATTAAATCGAAAATGCAAAAAATATTTACATTTTTAGCCGTGGTGATCAGTTAGGCAGGTCTGGTTTTTCAGCTGGTTAGCTATTCCTAGCATTTATGTCTGTCTGCATTTAAATTTTATTTAATATTTTAATAACACCGAACAAAACATTTAATTAAATCTCAAATGTAAAAAAAATATAAGTTGATTATTTTAAAGAATTATGTTATTGTTGATTAGTTAGTCCTACTTCGGTAGGCTAGGACTGACGATCTTAAAAGCTCTGTTTACATCGTCTGACAGTGCCTTCATATGAAAACGAAATTAAACCAGCAGATCTCGGCAGTTTCTACAAAGAAATGAATCTTGAGTACTTAATCTTAACACCTATCAAATGAAGTGAATGTTTAAATCTTTTAGAAATAAAAATTCAAAGGTGAATAAATTGTTTGTCCGTGCGTTAAGCCTAACTAAGAATGACATGTGATTCCCGAGAAAACATGCCTCTAGTTAGGCCTAATCAGCGTGGTTGGCATTTTTTCTTTGCTATTAGGTGAAGGAAAGTTACATCCGATTAATATTTTTTGTTTCTAATGCCAGGAATATGACTTTGCCAGTAGGTTCTGTATTCGTGTTCTCAAGGCTCGGATCAACAATATCGGTTCGGTATTTTCAATAAATAAAACGTGACAGTAGTAGCCAACTTTGGCGAGTGCAATAGTGTCTTATTGTCGCCAGCTATCACGTTTTACCGGCCAACTGGCTTGTGGCGACCGTTAGTCTGAAGCTTTACCTTTATGATAGTGTATCATCCTGGCTGTCCAGGAGGGTTTCTTGTAGGATTTCCATGTGAGCATGTTTCCAACTCGTGAGATCACGACACCGGAAAATAAGTTGGCTTTCAGTCTCCCTGGTGAAGTCTAGACTGGGGTGTTTCAAGACTGTAATCACCTCAAAGAATTTTTCAGGGATGTCAAGGTGTCGTCTACGAAACGTGTCCAGAGTCGCAAGGTTTGGGTGTTCGCTAACCACATGTTCATCAAGAAACTATTACAATTTCGGCTAACACCAGGGAGCAGAAGTAACGCATGGGCATCCCGTAGATCTTCCAGAAGATTGTATTGGTGAGTAAGGCTTTCAAAATTTTATTACGTTGGTGCTCTCAGGTTGCTATCAACTTTGTGCCCCGAGGTGTCAAAATTTCTCTAGTATCAGATGGTGGGGTAGGCTAGGGAATAGAGCAACAATGTCAAAGTAGGTTAAAACCTCACCTTCCAGCAGTTGGTCTGTGTCAAGGAGTTTGGTTAAATGGAGGGTATTTTTGACATGTTGAGTACCCCACACACATTTTTGCAGTTTCTGTGTAAGAAATCGGTCAAGTCTCTGCGCACGTCCTCGCTTCGCTGAAGTAATAACCGTGAGAGGACCCTTTGTGAGAGGACCCTCGAAACTACCTCGCATCTTTGCGGAGGCAAAGACACAAGGAAGGGTATCATCTCAGGGTTCTTACTTCGGTGACGGGAGGACCTGCTCAGATAGCCTACTTGAGTGGTTTTTCGCCCCGAGACTGCAAAAATGTGTGGGATACCCACAGTGTCAAAAATACCCTCCATTAACCAAGAAGGTGAGGTTTAAAACTCCTTTGTCATTGTTGCTCTATTCCCTATCCTACCCCACCACCTGATATTAAAGAAATGTTGAAGCCTTAGGGCACAAGGTTGACATCAACCCGAGGGAGTACGAACTTAAAATTTTGAACGCCTTACACGCCAACATCTATGTCTCCTTAAGACAGTATTCTGGCAGATCTCTGGGATGCCCATGGGTTACTCCTGCTTCCCGGTGTTAGCCAAAATTGTCCTAAAGTTTCTTGATGAACATGTAAATAGCGAACACCCAAACTTCAGACTGGACATGTTTCGTAGATGATGCCTTGACATCCCTCAAACTTAGTTGATTTAGTCTTGAACACGTGTTGCCCCAGTCTAGACTCCACCAGGAAGACATCTTCCGTTTCTGGATGTTGTGATCTCGAGTTAGAAACGGGCTCACATGGAAACCCAACATGAAACTCCCAGACAGCCAGGATGATACCCTATCATTCGGGTAACCCTAAAACCAAGCTACGAGCAATTGTAAATAATGAAATAACCCAATCCTAGTATTGCTCCACGTATCAAAACGATGCCAAGGCTCATTTCCAAGAGAATGAAGGTTTCTACTTTTAGGTTACCTCGCCAAATCGATCAATCGGGCCATCGCGAACGAATGTTTTTCACTGGACTGAACCAGCTAGGCCACTGGAGGTGATTACATATTTACACTTGGCAAAAGTGAGATAGTCCAGAGAGCACTCAACGAAATTCAGTATCTGCTGCTCTTTCAGAACCCCCAAACCTAAAAAGCCTCCTGAAATACAAACTTACCTCTCAATCACTGGACAAATCCACTGCAAACGCAGACAACTCTTGTATGCCTTCCATCTCTAACCCAGCTTCTGCAGGAGCCATTGCGGTGTCTCGCACCTTGAGCACAACTGGCTCGAGCAACGCAGCCAATCTCCCATGATGAACATCAACCTCACAGCACAGGTACAACACCAGGTCACAGCCTGCAATGAAAAAAACCTAACCCCTCTTCCAAGCAATTTATGAAATCTGCAAACAAAACCACTTTCCATCCCTAATCCTACCAAAACACTGTTACACTCCTTCCACCAATCTTGCCAACCTGCTCACGAGATGACTCAACTGTACAGACTGAATTAACCAGTGAAACTAAGACTAATCCCTCCACCACACTCCCACGTCTGAGCACTACCACGAACACCAACCAGCAGTATTCAGACGGAAAAAGTGGAGTGGTTTGCCACAAAATTGACACATGAAATAAACTGGAGTGCAACTAATTCTTCTAAATCCAATCCGTAACTTCAAACCCCATTTAATTACTCTGGAGAGTATTGCCATCCAACACTTCTAAATTTACAAATTCTCACTAAGGAATATCCAAGCATCGTCACTGAGCTAATCGGCAAGATTGTGTCCCCAAAGGTCAAGCAAGACCTCTCCACCCAGTGGCAAGGCCTGCTGAGATCCAAACTTAGTGAGCAAAACAAGGAGCCACTGTCACCACAACAAACGGAACAGCAGCAGCATGAGGTGGAAATTTCACAGCACCAACATCTTGAAACGTTCGCGAACGAATTGGCCGGATGACGGGAGATTTTATCAAATTTTTTTGGACTGTTTGATAATGTGTTAACAGTGGTTGTTTGTACAGGGTAGTCCACAAAAAACTTGACGACCCAAGATTTCGTAAGTCCTATTTTTCTAGTTAGCATCCCGCAGAACCAGGAGAGGACAGAAATCTACCAGTTTCATTAGAATTTATTTGTGCTACCCTGGTTCTGAGGGGTGCTAACTAGAAAAGTTGGACTTGGAAAATGTTGGGCCATCAGTTTTTTGTGGACCACCCTGTAATTGAAATTTAACCAAGTAAAATGAGCCTATCAGCCTTTAGAATTGTAAGAACAAGCTTGCCAAACTACGATCTGGTCAGAAGAAACAACGTGATAAAGACAAGTCTTCTTGCTCTTGCCACTGTCGGGCCAAACAAAAAATGGTATGGTTTGCATTGCCCCGACTGACCTTATTTTTACGAGCCGACCCTGAACATATTTTCTTTCTAAGGAAAAATATCCTCTCCCTAATTTGATGCTCCATCCTACTATACAAAAATGCAAGCTTGTTTAATACATCTCTATTGCATAAATAAAATCATAAATTACAATCTTTGAAGTAAGACTCTGATTTAATAACAAATAGGGTAAAAAAAAATTTCTGACCCCACCCTATTTTTTAACAGCTTAACACAAACCAAATCATTTTTGTTACGCCTCACAACATACGCTATCGTCACCAACTGTCAAAGAACCATCCTACCGAGCTTGTGTTCTTTACTGCCTCGCACGCCTTGGATTCTGCTCCAACGCCCCCCCCCCCCCCCCCCGAAAGTGTTTCGCCTGCATCTAAGCACAAAATGTGGGGTCCCCCCCCCCCTCCCCATCTTGGCTTTGAAGGAATCCACAGCTTCTAAACTGTCTTCACCACTGCATCTTTACCTCCCCCACAGGCATCTGTGACAACTCTGCCAGCATCTTCAGTTGATGCTCTATCCAACCCATCTCAGTTGACTTCTGGTTTTGGCCTAGACCTTTCCCGACCAAATCTTTCCTGGATCTCGGCAACACCAAGATCTTATGTGGCATGTTAAAAAAACCAAATTAATCGATCAGCCTCTTTCCAAAAGTACAAATTTACATAGTTCTCCAGCACCAAGTTTGCCTGGGTCGATCTTCAACTTCTGAACCGACAGTTGCACCCTTACCACTCAACAACCATAACCATCTCAATCAAGAGGCCCACGGGTCCCCGCAAAGACAATTTACTTGGAACCCAACATCTTCCGTTAATCCTCCAGCTACCCACCCAACTGGCCACCAGTACTTACCACAGTTCTCCATCGTGGTTTTCTCCTCCACTGATCCGATGGATTCTCCCGGTCGTCGGCACTCGTCAAAGAAACCCGGCCCCCCCCCCCGGGAAGTTCTTAAAAATCTGCGGAGTTTCCTCCTCCAGAGGAACCAGCTCGCAACCCTTGGGAACTCTTCATGTTGGTGCCTGCCACCATCAATGGCGAGGTCAACTAAATGCAAAAATGTGCAGGTAGTGGATATTTTCCAAATGGCAACTAGAAAGCCACTTTTTCCGGGGAGCTCAAAATGGTTTCTTTTGCCTAAAAACTAAAATATACACCTGCGCCCACCCAACCTCTCCTGAGTTGCTACCTGACTGAGGAAAACATGGCTGGCTAATGCTGTAACACCATTTAAGGAGGGTCTGTGCTTGCATATGCGCAGATGGGTTGCGAGGCTGTATCAGGGGTCGTCGAGTTCCTACTTTTTCCTTATTTCCTACTTTCCTGTTTTCAGATGCTTTCCTACTTTTTTTCACCCTTGCTCATTTGTGTGTAAATTTAAGTGCAAATTAATAAAATAACGTATAAAAATATTTGAGTTCAATACGTAAGGCACGAACTTCATTGGTGTACTCGGTCCCTGAATTGTTTTCAACGTAACGAGGCGTTCTGCGCGTGTGAGTTGAAAAGCATCACTTCCGGTTTCTTATCTTGCGCGACGGTTTCGTTTTCACAAGTCTACCGTCAACGTGCAAGTATAAATTGTTGAATAAGTACTTAGCCTACTATTATGTTTCCATTGTTTAAATTTAGTAGTAGCTAGCTCGATACAATGAATGAGTATTAAAAACCCTTCTGTATAATTACGTCACCATGTAGTGTACGTTGAGCTTGCTTAGCCAGCTCCAATAGAATGGTTTCGTCACACATTTGGTTATTTCCAGTTTGGCGTCGACAACGAGAGAATATTTGGAAAGTTAATGAGCTACAATTGCGTGCAGCAGCTTTTCATGTACTGCTAGTAAAATAAAACATATATCACTGCCGTTGGGTATGTTATAGTGGACACTGCCGCTGCTCATTTTTCCTTAAATCATCGCTGGTCGAAATTTGTAAAGTTGATCTTGGGTCCTACAAAGATTTAAAACGCGGTACTACAACGTTAAATTGTCACGGATTTTAACATTCTAATAGACCATTTTAACCAGTAGCAGACCAACTAGAGGACAGGGGCAACGTTTGTAAAAAGGGCAAGCTGAGGTATTGTTTCTGGAAACTTTTTTTTTTGCTCGTCAGTTTTCTTTTACATTTTTTTAAGCTTGTCTCTTTTTTACTATTTTATGCCCCTATGCCCCTTTCCTGGCCTTCTTTTTGTCCTTTCTAGGTCTCTAGGCCCTTTCTCTGGTTGCAGCACCAGCGTCTATTGGGTCAGAAAACCAAAATACGACATTTTTTTTTTTTTACAAAAAAGAGTAAAAAGGGCATTTTTTCGAAAAGAGCAGGGGCTATGCCCTCTCCCTTCCCTCCGCACCTTGCCCCCCTCCTGTGCACACCAGATTTTAACCAGCTCGAAACCAGCTTTCGTATGGCTTAGGCCCTACACTTTAAGACTATCTCAAATGACTTTGGAGTTAGGCTTTGTACCCAAAACTAAACATCAAATGTAAGATGAGGAATTTTACAACAAGTTACAAATCTTTTAAAATGTTCAGAAAAAGGTGTAAGTGTACAAAATTCTTGTCTCAAATACGAGCATGTGAGACTTGTCTGGCGGTGATTCCCTGCATCCCCCCCCCCCTCAAAAAAATAGAGCCATCGCTGTATAGCATGAAGGGCCACCTTTTTACACCTTTACAGCTACATTTTTACATCTGCTGCCACGGGATCAAGTTATTAAAGAGATTTTTGTTAAATTGGATTTGGTAGCCTAGATTTAAGAATGCTCTTGAAACGAGTAAGCTTTTATAACATTTACTGTTATTAAGCCCTGATATTATGCCGAGGGGTTCCTTATATTTACCTACTTTTTAGTGAAAAATTCCCTATTTTTCCTTATTTATGATTTACAAAATTCCTTATTTCCTACTTTTTCCTCCCTAAAACCCGCTACGACCCCTGCTGTATGGATCTAAAGTTTCCCCAGCGAAACAGCATTGCAGGAACTGCTTGCAAAATTTTGCAGGTAGTGTATATCTTCTTTCTTCGTCTTGGGCAATAGAAACCAAATTTTGACTTCCTGGAAAAATTGACAGGATTTTTTTAATTTTGAAAAATAGGATCCACTTTTTTTAGAATCAGCATTTCATTTTGGAACCAAAAAAATGCACCTAGGCCTCCCAGTTACTTAAAACTTTATTCAGACTAATCTTTAAATCTGGTGTTTTTTTTTTTTTTGTAGCATAATGTTCAGCTTTGCAAAAACCGACAAGCGGCGATTACAGTGGTTTTTGAAGGACATATTTAAAAATGTTACACTAAAAGCATAAAACGAACGTTCGTTTTGTGGTTTTAGTGTAAAATTTTTTTAAATGTTCAGCTAACATTTTTTTTCTTAAAAGCGAGTTCAGAATCTGTTAGCTGTGCATTCATGTCCACTAGTGTGCAATCTACTGCCACACATGACATACTTGGCTAAAAAAGTACTAGTTTTTGAAAAAAAAAAGTGCAAGTAGGGACTAGTTACTGTATTGGACCCAATAGCAGTCATTTTAGGTTAAAACATGCGATTAATTCAAAGAAAGCTGAAAGTTGGCACATAAATAGCTACCAGTTGGGTATGAACCTTACTAAAAGTCCCCTGGGCTAAGACTCTTGCTTCCTCCGGTACATTGGAAAAAGGGTGCAAGCAACATGTCATCCAAAGATGTAGTAGGGTGGCTAGAGTTGAATTGTTCACTGACTGAAAAGCATGAAATTTTGGATGCAGATGAATAGTAACCGGAAAAAAATATCTTGATAGCAAGTTCGATACCCAGCACACAATTCTGAACAGGAAAGGTGACATGTTTTACGTAACCCTTCAACCCCAAAATCTGATGTAAAGTATATCGCCGTTAATTCACGCGAGTGGTGTTTTTTCACTTCAAAGTGCTCTTGCGGGGGGGGGGGGGGGGAGGGCAAATAAACAACAGCCAGTCGCCAGCGCTGGGGTAAGGAGTGATTTCATCTGCAGGCACGGACAATAGCATTGTTCTGGCACCTAGAAAGGCAGTAGTGACGCCAGAACACAATAGGATTCCCATAGCCCCCCCCCCGTCCAACACTATGCCTAGCTACCAACGTTCTTTTAATCAGCCGGGTATTAAAGTTTTATTCGATTCTGACATATTTTCAGTTTTATTAATATAAACAACTATTAATACAAACAACTTGTATTCGTATTTTTTACTTGTAAGTTTTGAGTAACGGTGAGCACAGCAAAATGTTCGGAGGTAATGCCCACTCATGCCCCCCCCTGTAGCGTCGCCACCGTTGACAGGAGCAGGCTCATGCGGTTTTTTTTCTTATTTGTTTTCGGAATCGCCACATCTACGATTATACAAACTATTCAGTTCTCCATTTGTTCTCATTGGAAATGGAAATAGATTTGACTCCTATGTAGCAGATGTAACATATGTAGCAGAACTGTTACTCAGGGAAAGCAACGCTCAGTAAAACTGAACCAAGAATTTATTACTTTTTGACCAGCGGAATGGGAGATAATTCCGTCAGCTTCATGTTCAACGCTCCATGCAGAAGGTAAAAATATAAAAATATTTTGGGGATTATTGTTTGGTAGCTGGGCCATCCTCTTCTCACTCTTCGTTTGCTAACCATAGCCCAACACTAATTTTGTTTACCACTGCATGACTGGGAGGGGGGAAGCAAAAGAAGCAAATTGTCAGACCCACAGAAATAGGTTTGACTGCTTGTAGCAAAACTGTTACTCGGAAAACCAACAATCAGTAATGTGGGACCAAAAAGCACCTGTAAGTTTTTTTCCAACTTATTCGTATAAGGCAAACGTGGGCATACAGGGTAGGAGATAAAATCCATCACCTTCATGCTCAACACTTTATGAAGGAGTTAAATATCTAAAAATATCTTAACGGATTGTTTGTAAGCTTACTGTTCCCCCTCTGACCCTTTGTTTGCTAACCATATCTCCAGCATTATTTCGTTTATCTCTACGCCCCTTATTACTAGTATAAAAAAAAATGTCTTTAGATTATTACAGGGCAACCCAGTAATGTGTTTACGGGTCTGGGAAAGAGACCTCGGTTTAAAACTTTGCGTTGGGCCCGGGGAACAATAAACATAAATAATATGCCAACACTTCGCACTGCAGCTCTCCCCTCCTTCTTCGTGACATAAAACAACCTGACCAGCAGGGAAGCATCGGGCAGCGAATGTAACATTGGAAATGCCTCTGACTGTACATACAGTGTATATATATATATATATATATATATATATGAGCATTTATAATGGCACTTAAAAATTCAACCTTGCCTCCACACCAATTACAGCTATACCTTTGAACGGGCGTAGGACGGTCCCTACTTAAGCTAATTCTGTTAGGATTCATGGAAAGAATAGATCCCCACCTTTTCAGAGAATCCTAAGCAAGTCCATTTCGGGCTATAAGTGGGCTCGCAAGAGAACTTTGAATTCGAAACTGAACATATGCTTTCGCTGCTATGCCATTACTTCACCATTAAATGGGCATAGGACGGTCCCAGCTATCTAAGTTTAAACAACTGCAGGTTAGGATTGATGGAAGGAATTGATCCCCACCTTTCAGAAAATTCTAAGCATATCTATTTCGAGCTATAAGAGGGCTCTCAAGAGCACTTTGAATTCATAAATCGCCATAAATGCTTTCGCCGCTACATCAGGCCTACCTCTTCACCTTTAAATTGGCATTGGTCTGTCCCTATTAAACTAAAAAAAAAAAGCTCAGCTAGGATTGATGGAAAGAATAGATCCCCACCTTTCATAAAATTCTAAGCAGTTCTGTTTCGGGGTATAGAGGGCTCGCAAGAGCAATTTGAACACGAAAGTCACTATTACAACCAAGTGACAAAAGGAGCGTTCGCATGTATTAAGGCGGTATACTTTGTGAATAGGACTTTGGGTTTCAAGAGCAACTTTTACGTAAACTATGTTTATCACCTCTCCTATTCACAATTGTGTGTTGAACGTTTTTGCTTCACATTATGCTTTTGATTTTTTGACGGTTAAGGAGTTACAGCCAAAAAACTTTTGGTGAGGGGGGGGGATCACCCCTCTTCCCCTCAAGGGGGAGACTGAACTTGCTATCATAGCTATTTTTTTCCAGTTACCCTTTATGTGCATCCATACCAAATTTCATGCTTTTCACAGTAAGTGAACAATTCAACTCTCTTGCCACCCTACTACATCTTTGGATTACATGTTGCTTACGCCCTTTTTCCAATGTACCGGTGGAAGCAAGCGTCTTAGCCCAGGGGACTTTTAGTATGTTTCATACCCCATTAGTAGCTACTTATGTGCCAACTTTCAGCCTTCTTGAATTAATCCGATGTTTTAGCTAAATTTAACCTAAAATGACTAAGCTACAAAAGCCAATTTTTCTGAAAAGTGCGTCCGGTTTTTCGAATTTTTTTTTGAAAAAGAACTCTGTACCAACATGACTGTTATTTACCGTAAGCCCACCCGCTCCCTAAAATGCTTGGTCGAAATCGTGAAGTAGTTTATCTGCTGCAAAATAACTAAAGGCTTCATGCTATGGTTGAAAGGTAGTACTAGTAGCCTAGGGAAAGCTAATGCTTACTATGGCACCCTTCTCCTTGGGTAATCGTTGACTTCGACTGCCTAGTTGCTCTTGCAGGAAAGCCTAGTGTACTATGTACCTCTCTTCACAAAATTAAGCCTGTAGGTGCTATGTCAAATGAAAGTTGGAATTTTTTGAGGGCACACTTGTTAGTCGATTTAGTCTTAAGAATAGTTTGTGTTCGCGCTATACATTTTAACGAATTTTCAAGATTTCTGTCAAATTTTAGATTCTATGCCACATTTCTAGGTCGTTCGTAGCAACTTATGGAGTTTGTTACTATTTCTTCAGCTGAGTTGACGTCTTCCATCCACCGACAATGGCTGGTAACTGTAGCCTTTGTCAGCAGCTGACGTCGCCACCAACTGACCAATGGCTGGCAACTTTGTAGTATTCTTGCTAAATTATTCTAGGTCTTTGACGTAGGCACTCGGCCCCACTGAAACGTACAAAATAACGGAATAACAAAGTTGTAGTCTAATGCCGGCACGTGAAATTATTGTAGACTTGGGCTACTTGTTTGGAGAATTGTTCACAACTTAGTGTTTATTAATGACTTAAGGCCTAGTATGTATATTTTTTTGGATGGGGAGAAAAATATTTAAAACTACTGTATGACCTTTGGTTTTTTCCAAGGGAGTGAAGAGCAAATTCTTAAAACCACTTTTGTTCTGAGTTACAACTTAGGTATTTCCTACATATGTCAGGCTGTGTGGCATCGCAACGTCTGTCCATAAATGAAATATTCAAAATGCCGGGACCAAATGGTTTGGAGGCCAACACGCCACCTACCCTGCCAGAAAACTGACAAACTATGCTGATTCAATTCGGTGTTCTAATTAAACAAAGTTTTAAGATTGAAACTGCTGGGAGTATTGTAGTGAGCTTGTCTTTAAATGAGGTGTATGCCATTACTACATGCCATCGTAACTGATTAAAAATTGATTTTTAAGGGTGGTTTACGTGCTGTAGAACTGTGGCCGAGCAATCTTTGGATTTCATTCTTTGAAGGGTATCCTAATTATTCACTGGTGTTAGACAATAGCCATATACGACTCGTACTATAATTGATTTGGTTTTTTAAATAAAATTTTTGGATTAGGAAAGTGGTCCCTAGTTGCTCTTCCAGAAAAAAAAAATGGGTCAAAGTTTTTATGGTCCATCCTGTATGAAGCAGATTTTTATAGAAAGAGGTTACTTGTAGCATACTGAACAGGATTACATGATGGGGGTTGGTTATTTTGGGTTCATGTGCTGCGAATGGGTTATCTAATCTCTACCACACTTCCAGAGACAATGCACAGTAGAAGTTACGACTACGAACTTTCAGAATTTTAATCTCGTGGGATAATGCATATAAAGTTCCCCTTATCCCATGTCCTTGACTTGAGGTTCAGCACCGATAGGATACTAGAAAAATTTCTATGATGGAAAAATTGTTCGCCGAGGCAAGTCCAACTTTTAAAACTTGCATAAGACTATTTTCTTTCCTCTTGGACTAAAAATTTGCAATGCTACAAAAGTGCTTTTAGGGCCACCAATGCCTGTGGGTTTGTCAGAGAACCTCCAACTCTTGGTGCCATCCTTGTGGTGGTCACTGTTTTTAACGGACCTTCGTGTATAGACTATTTTTTATCCGTTTGGACGAGAAATTGCCCTGCAGCCCTAGTCGGTTGCTTTCTAAAGATTTAAGTTCAATCTTTTGATATTCATGGCAAAAGTTGTCAAGCAAGGCTGTGTCACTATTCAAGTTAGAAACTAGGTCTATACGAAAGGCTCATTGTTTTACTTGGTAACGGAAATTAATAAACATAGTACGCTATTTACCAAAATTGTCCCTTGATTGTCACAAATCAAGGTGCGAATTTTCGGTGGTTTGTCTTTTAGACAGATCTCCCATCTTCTTCAGGCACTTCGAGCGTTGAACGCCTTTTGACTTGGAGAAACGTGAAGTTTTTTTTTTTTTTTTTTTGCTGCGGGAAGTGAATCCTCTCCCGTGGAGGTGTCCGGTGTTTTTTTTGCAACCCCGAATCTGAAATCACTGCTGCAACCAAAGAAGCGGACCCATACGCCAGCTCTTTCGCCGACGCCTCCACCACCTCCAGATACTGGGCCACCGCACCCTCCTGCTGCTACCCCTTCTCCTCGAGGAACCTCTGCCAGGACCAAGGGAACTTTCTCTGGAGCTACGCGGGGTCAACCACCGATACAACACTAGATCCCAGTGTAAGAACGTCGGTCCTATGATTCCACCGACTTGCCAGGAACTACGCCTAACAACGGACACCACAACTGCCCCTCCTCCCCCCTCGGATGACCCCGAGGTTCTCTGCAGCCTCCCGCAGAACAAGGCAGCGGTATGATATCCCGTGCTCGGACTGCGACGCCATCTATGTGGACGAAACCAAACGTCGAATTAGCACTTCGAGAACACATGAAGGCTGTGGAGAAACGGAAAGCAAAACGAAGTGCAGTTGCTGCTCACCACATCTCCAAAAATCACGAAATTGCTTGGAAGAGAACCACAATGCTTCTGAAATCTGACGGTCTAAGCCACATATTCGAGCTTTGGAAAGCAAAGCATCTCCATCACTTCCAGAATGCCAAAAAATCTCTTGTGAACAACCAAAAAGCCTCACATTGCGATGTCAATTGGATTATTACACCAGAATTGACACGATTGAATTGCAAGTGGAAAGCGCTCCTCCCTCCCATCTCTTCCCAAGCTCCACAGATGGAGCCACTGCTCGCCGCATCTTATCCCTCCTCCCAAACCGGAAGCACAAACACGTGCGGGAAATTCAAAACAACTTCCCGTTTCTCCAAGTCAAAAGGCGTTCAACGCTCGAAGTTCCTGAAGAAGGTGGGAGATCTGTCTAAAAGATAAAAACCACCGAAAATTCGCACCTTGATTTGTGATAATCAAGGGACAATTTTGGTAAATAGCGTACCATGTTTAATTAACTAGGTCTATGTGTAAACTTTAGGTTTTAGAAACCAGTAACCCTAATTTTGGAACGCTCTACAAAATAACTGAAAAAGTAAAGCTAACTTGTTCGAATCCTGACTCAGTAAATGCTAAACTGCACTGGAACCTCTGGCCACTGAAACCCAACTAAAGATATTTAAGGAAGTGAATCTACTTTAAACATTTTATTACCAAAGTTTGTATCTTTCTCATAGAACCTCCAAATTAAAATGCCTATTTTACCTAGTTAGCTTCAGGATAAGCTAATGAATTTGTTGTTGATTCAGGTGAAAATGCAACCTCATCCACTGAAGCAATTATTGGCTCTGAGCCAAGCAAAGAAGAGGCTACAAGTACTGGGGCAGGTGACACTACACACACGACAGAACTTATGACTACTGTTGAGGCAACTACTGCTTCACCAGCCGCAGAAGCTACAACTGCTTCGACTGAGCCTGACACAACTTCTACCATGCCGTCTTTTACGACTTCTCTTGCACCAATTGTAACAACACCTGGTGTAGTGACGCCAACGCTGCCGCCAAGTTATGAAGCCGGAGACTGGTCAGTCAAGAAGCGAAACAATGTCACATGTTTAAGAGTCAAAATTGAAATGCGTTTGGAAGTGAAGTATGAGCAGACTGACAATGTAAGTAGGCTAGGGTTCATTTGTGTAGTGAATGGTAAAGGAAGTTGGTTAGGAAAGTTTAATGTATTACCACATTGTCATATGCTTTGTTTAAATTTTTCGACTTTACATCCAAGTAAGATAGAAAAAAAAACCTGATCTTTAAGATCAAGCTCTCACATCACATGGGAATCATCCCCATGTTTCCCGTTTCGTGGCTTCCACCTGTTCAGCATCATGAATGCTGTCACTGGTCTTTCGTCCCTCTGAACCCTGTCCTTGGATACCTTTTATTAATTCGGTGGCTCCTCCCAGCGCCACCTTGGCCGATTCGGACTCTTCAGTATTTTTGAGTTGGTAGGGCTGATGCAGAAGGATGAGGCCCCTCTTTTGGTGGGTAAGCTGTTGACTTGCACGATCTGAAGAGATGCAATTTCCCTACTCTGGCTGGTACGCGAGAACACCAGGGGCCGAATTTCCAAATTTTGATCAAGAGTGGAAATATGCACCCAAAATATTTTACTGGGGTGCAAAGAGTCTTTGGAGTGCAAAACCAAAATGTAAACAAACACTGGTCTTTATTTTATAGCCATAGAAAATTCTAACATTCAGCATTTCAATAATATGTAGTTTTCCTGCACTTTGCTTAAAACTGACTTAACTTCACTATTCAAGTGAAAAACCTATCCATAGTTTACCCAAAAGTAGTAAAAAATGGACTATAACTTTCTAATTCCACGCTGTTAAAATGCTGCAAGTCTGTAGCTTGTGCAATTCAAAAGTTAGGGAAAATTCAACGTGGTGTGCAATTTTGCATTCCCAAGAATTGCTTCTGAAGTGCAAAGTATGATTTTGGAGTGAAATTTGCCCCTGTGCGTCCGTTCAACCCCTGGAGCCCGAACATACGTGTTTTATCGCGCCATCCCCGAAGCAAAATTTGTAACTAACCACGCCTAGATGGAGCTTGATTCGTGCCTCACTGCACTGCTGTTCATTAAAACAAGATTTATCAGCCAAGAATGATTAGGATTTAGTCATTGGTTGGGGGTCCCGGAATCGGCTTTCTCCCAAGAAAAGATTTTTCAGCGAGACTCAAGCCGATGGGAGAGAACCTGCTGCATGTAGTAGGCCTATCGCATCCAGTGAGCCAGAAGCATCCAGTAGACCCGACACACGCAGTGGGCCACGCCGAGCGCCGGTTTCGAATCACGATGTCCAAAACGATGTAGTTACAACCTCTACAAATTCTTAGTGCCTGACGAATACTGTCTGTTGAAAATTCGCAAGAATCTGGCGAGATTCTGAAATTGTGCATTAAATTCAGGACTGACATTTTTTCCCATTTGTCAAGGTAAACAATTCTCTAAATTACTTCATTCAAGTGTATTCTCAGGTTAAACATGAACAATACTATTTACCAAACAAAATTACATCGTAAATTAATCCTGGCAGATAATGCATTTTCCCTAAAACCTCCCCAACATCCTTGAGTCCATGTTAAGCCTACTGCTCGTCTTCGGGTCTATACTGTGGAGCACGCCGAACAACTGAAACTATGCTGGAAGACTATAATTGAAGCATGTTTCTTTGGGAAAACATTTACTGGGTCCTTCGGATAAAGATGAACTGTTTTCAGGTGCCCTGATGCCTATCTTGGCTATCTTGGCGACTTGGCTTTGACCTATGCCCTGCTTCATGGGATGTGCAATGTGGAGTCAGGCAAATTTTTATCCTTAGACATGATGTGAGAACGAGAGGACATCCTTTTAAATTGGTTGTTTTACCATTCAAGCGCGATTGTCAAATTTGTTTCTCAATCGTGTGGTTAAAATTTGGAATGGTCTCCCTAAAGAAGTGGTGACGTCTCCCAACACTTTCCAGCTTTAAGAACGGGCTGAGAGGTGTGCACCTGAACGAGTATCTACGGTGCGCTTCACCTAAAATTCTTATTAATATTACTATTATTTGTTCTTTTGTTTGAAATTTTATTTTTGTTTATGTATTGACTCTGGCCTCGCAGCCGGCAATTTTGTATTTTTACTGGCTGGCTGGCTGAGTATAAGTGGCAATATTATTACCCTTCTCGGACCATTTGCTATTATTTGCTATAAATTGTTATTATCGTTGATGTGTGGCTGGTATTCCTGTTAATTCGTCGGTCGTTTGCGTCTACTTTACATGCACTGGTCTTCTCTTCAACGGACAGTTGCTGTCTTTTAACCCCCAGACTTGCGCGATAACCACATGTCCCCCTGAAAACCGAAGGTGGACTGTCCTACACTCCAAAGCTAAGGCACCTGCGACTCCGAAGTCTACAGTGGTGTCACGCTCTTGGTAACAAAACCAAAATCCCTTTCAGCCATGCCCATTTGGTCAACCGTCAGGAAGCCCCCCCTTTACCAATTGGGTCAGGAGAAAGGCAGCGTCAAGTGAATAAATCGTGCAGATTTGGATCCCGACAGCAGTGTCATGAGGATTTAGGCAATTAGGCAGAGGTTCTTTTAGGTCTTTTCAACATACAAACAAGGTGGCCAACCAAATTAGTTCTTTATAAGGAAAAGTTCCTTATATGGAGGTTCGTTATATCGAGTCTACTGTACATTGTTAATACCTGTGTTTTAAGGTAACTAGTTCAGTCAAAATAAGTAAAGTAGTCTAATTATTCATCACTGTTAAAGGGTCTACACCTTTGTCAGCAAGACAACTGTCTGCTGTCAATAATGTAACTTTCCTTGGATAGGCTGGATATTATAAGCCTAAGCATTCGGGAATAGTGCCCAGTTTACAAGTAAAAATGGTGGAATAATAACTTACAAGTGCGAAACGAATACGGTTTCAGCAAGCGAAATAGCAGAAACGTCTGCGTGTAATTGATATTGAATAATAACTAGTTTCTAAATTCTTGTGTATGCCCTTCATAACTTTCCCGAGTTGTGGACTCAAATCCTACCCTGGCTTTAAACTTGAAAGGGTGAAGTTAAAACTATTCCATTGGCATTGTTAATATTGTGCCTGTTCTGCTGGCCGGTTCAATGTAAGGGTAAAAGCCAATTTCTTTTCATTAATCAGACTGTCTGTTGATCTCGTGCTTTTTGCACCAACATTTATCAGTCCATATCAGTGTTTTCCATTAGTCTGCTGATGTCAGCAGATTTGAAAACCTCGTGACCTTGAAAGTGATAGGGAAGCCGGGCCAAGTTAGTTTTGGGCATTTATAGTTGTATGCTAGCAGTCTCCCCCCCCCCCCCCCCATAATCGACAGTCAGTGGTATTTTTTGGTTTGTGAATGAACACAAGGTTTTCCTTTAGAGTAGAAAAGAATGACCTTAAATTAATGACTTGTTTTCTTCCTGCCTTATTTGTCCTCCATTGTGCTGGCAATAACTGAATTCAATCTGTCAACACGTGAATTTTGAACTGCACGTTTCGGTAACCAAAATACACAGCTAAACTTGGGGCTGCATTCACCATGCAAAATAGTTTAGCTTAAGTACATAACGGGTAGTTTAGACAAACCCTTCAACTTAATAAAAACATTCCACATTTAGTTTAAAGTAAAGCTAAACCCTTCCATCTTAAATATCAGTATTGTTAAATATGAAAAAACGAGATGCAAGTTACGCTTAGTTTCCAACATTCGTATTAATTACACAAGTTAATTTAGAATCTACGTTTGTGTCCAAGGTGCGAGTCGGTGAACGCGATTTCCTCGCATGGTACTGACGTCACACTTCATCACCCATGGACCTTGCACGCACGTATGACACATCGTAGCATACTAGCGAGTGTGCGGCTGGTTGTGCTTCCTAATGGCTGCTGCGTTACTGGTCCACTTGTGCTATGATCATAGCAGCACGAACCAAAACGCGAGCTCTGCGTAAATTAAAGTATACAAGAACATAGGCTACGCCTCCATGACTTATGATCAGTCCCGTTCCCTTAACTGTTCACTGGCTTTACGTTTTAAAATTCTGTCTGCATGATTCGGCTTTATTGGTATCCATTCATAGCTTCTTTGCAGTCCGATCTGTGCCCCTCAGCTCATCAGGCAGGCCGGTCCCCGCCTGCCTATCACCTCGCATATCTTTCTTTCTGGTGAGGTGGCGCTGCCCCGCGTTTCAGCTGCAGCCATTAGGTTTCCCCTTGCGCTGCACCAACCGTTTTGGCGGGATGCTGCATTTTTCTGGATACCGTTTCGTGCAGACTGCTTCCACCCAGTTTCTTCTCTCGTCTGGATAGGTCGTCAGATTCCTCTGAAAACCTGGTACCTTCTGCACTCCAACCGAATGTTCCCGATCCTAAGTCTTTTGGTTGCATTGGCTTTTCTGAGCAGCAGGTCCATTTTGATCCACACCCTTGCTGCCAAAATCGTTGCCTTTGTGACGGGACCAATCTTCATTGTAACATTTGTCTACAGATTTTTCCAACAAAATGGAAAATACCACCTATTGCGAACCTCTACAGATCATTCTGTCATGCCTTATCCAACAGAGACCAAGTGGGCAACGAACCCTTAACGGGGAAGCACCCACCCCTAGTCTTGCGAACATGGTCCTTCGCACCCCTATCCATAGACGGATCAATGAGACCATGTTGTCCTCCCTGTCTACATCTGGTCAACACCTTAAAGCCAATAGACCCAAGAACCCTTTCAGGAACCACATCCCTCCCTGCAAGAACAGTTTTAGGAGCGGCATGGAGCTACCACTGTCTCCAAAACACACCTTCGACCACAAGGATCAACAAATCGCAACATCTGAAGCTTGGGAAAGCATCTCAATCTTGTGTAAACCACAACTGGCAAGCCTACTCAATATGGTAGTTTGACAATTCCAACTCTTTCGAACCACTAATTCCAGACTTGATGTAACTACCGTAAATCGCTTATTAAATGCCCATGGGCGACTAAAAGTGGAGGGGGCGTTAACAAGGCTAAAACAAGATTTCTGACCTTAACGTATTTTTTGGAGTGGCCCTTTAGACCTAAATCAATCATGGTAAAGTTCATTATTCACATGCGTGATCTGGGTTCAATCTAGCATTAACAATCTTTTTTTTTTTTTTTTTTTTTTTAGTGATCGTAAAATTGACTAAAGGTTATCAAAATCAACGTTTTATTCCTTTAAATCTTGGCTGTTCTGCAGCAAAATTAACGAAAATATTCATAAATTCAACAATCAACATTTAATCCAACACGATTCACAGGAGCATTTGCAATCACGGAAAAGTCTGCAATTTTAGGCCTACGCGATCGATCATTGATGTGCGTAATATGGCGTCAGTCTAGTGAAAACGCTATACCTTTTTCTCATTCTCAAATTTAGTTAGATCATCCTCCTTCCAATATCTAACCTAATTCAAAGCTAAAATTTTATTTCTAACCATAACGAACCTCAAACGGACGTTTTTTCACCACCAAGAAATGCGTGTGTTGACTCCTTTATCACCATACAGTTGTATATTGTCGTCCAAGACGGAAGTTCCGGCGGAAGTGGACGCGTAGCTGGATGTAGTGGACGCCTAGGTTCCATGCGTCCAGACTCCGGAAGCGCTTGAAACATCCAGTCCATTGCATCCGTTATGTGACTCTGCTTGGCGTTTTCTGGTCGTGAACCGCGTGTCTGTTTTGGAGGTTGGTGATGGTCAGAAATTAATTTAAGCTTTGAATTAGGTTAGATATTAGAAGGAAGATGATCTAATAAACTGAATTTTAATAAGAAAAAGTATAGCGTTTTCGCTAGACTTAAGCCATATTACGCACATCAAGGATCGATCACGTAGGCCTAATATTGCCGACTTTTCCGTAATTACAAATGCTCCCGTGAGTTGTGTTCGATTCAGTTCATTAAATTTATTTTCGTTAATTTTGCTGCAGAACAACCAAGATTTAAAGGGATGAAACGTTGATTTTGGTAAACTTTGTCAATTTTACAATTAACTAAATAAAAAAGGTTGGAGGGGGGGGCATTAATAAGGCTACTACACGATTTCGGACCTAAATGTAATTTTGGGGGGTGGGTGTTAGCAATGCCAGGGCATTTATTAGGCGATTTACGGTATCATCTTACAAAACCCTTGAACTGAAAGGTCAAGGCCAAGGGCTGCTCTTTTTGACTTAAGAAATCGAAAATAATGCTACAAAACCCCTCCCTTTTTTCCCGTCAATCTCTCCCCCCCCACCCTTTTTTAAAGCGAGAGTGTTTTTCAAAAATCGGTGCTTCCTTTCGTTTAAAGGTTGGGCAGGAGGTAACTTTCCTGGTCCTTCTCTTCAGCCAGCAGTTTTCAAAATTCCAAAATTAACCCCTCGTTTTTGAACCTAATCTAATCATTGTCTAAACTGCCACCTTTCTCACAACCCAATTTTCGTCAAGTAGAAAGCAACCAATCCTGGATGATCTTCATGACACCTCACCCACATCTCCCTTCGTCAGGCTCCCTCTTTAAAAAACACAAAACAGTACTTTCGGAATTGAAAATCCAAGTTCTCAGGAAATCGGACATTCCATCCATTCTAAATCCCAAAATTGGAAATCAACAAAGCCACCAAGAAGGACACTGCAAATACTTACAAATTGAACTTTCAACTGTGCACAAACTTAAGAAACCCAACCAATGGAAAACTCACCAAATGATGCCTCAGCGCATTCACATCCCCAAACAAGGTAATCTATTTTCACTAAAACCTACTTAAGTGTGAAATTGCCTACATTTCGTCCCCTGAATTCTAAGCTCACTGCACCAAGCACCTTTCTCTGGCGCATTAAAATGAAATCAAGGGGATGCCAACCTCGGAACTCGCTCATAAGGTGCCCGCCACCAAGTTTGAGGTCGGCCTGTCTGACAGGTATTGGATATTTTCCAAGAAACGGAAATTTGCCTGCCCTATGAAGGCTGGCTAAAATTTTTTCTTTAGCAAGGGAAAGTGTACAATACCATGGGCCCTACCCTGCCTCCCCTGTTCAGTCACCTTATGGACAATCACGAGACAAAGATGATAGGACTCCCAAAACTGCCATTCTTAATAAGGCCTGCACATGCGCAGTGACGGTTACAGAGCTGGCTAGTTACAAGGTAATGAAATTTCAAGCCCGACAGCAGCATCGTGAGACACAATGCAGAAATTGACAGGTATTATACATTTTTCCTTGCAAAAGAAACAAAATTTTAGCCGGTCTTCATGAGGCTGGCAAATTTCCGTTTTTGTGTTGCCGAAACATCTTAACCTGATAATTTAGTTAACATCAGCCCTCTCCGACGCTTATCACTGTTCCAGCTGACTGCACCAATGGCATCTCTTCTGCTTCTGGCTTTCGGACGGAAAACACGCCAGAGTTGCCGAACGACTTACCTCACCGACAACTGCTGAACTCCGTACGCTAGCTGTCAACGCCAACCTTCTCCCGACGCTCATCACCGTTCCGGCTGGCTGCACCCACACCTTCGGCATCGGATGGATAACGCTCCTTAATTACATGTCACCTCGATCAAGTTTCAAACGACTGCGTCAAGACTTAAAGCCTCATTTGAGTGAAGAGCCAAGACTGTTCTCTCGCTCGTCTCATTTGTGGCTAAATCCCACGTTTTTGAGTGAAGAACCAAGCTGGAAGCCGTCTACACTCCTCCCGCTTGTCTCAACTGTGGCACACCCCAAGCATCAAGTGAATATCAAGTCGACAGTTGCTGTCCACTGCTGCTCGTCTCACTCATGGCTAAATACCACGTTTGAGTGAAAAACCAAGACTGAAGCCGTGTACACCTCTTGCTGCTTGTCTCGATCGTGGCTGACCCCACGTCTCGAGTGAAAATCAAGTCACCTGTTGCAGTCTACTGCTGCTCGTCTCACTCGTTGCTAGCACCCACGTTTTGAGAGAACCAAGACGGAAGCCGGTTGCACCTCTTGCTGCTTGTCTCGACCGTGGCTGGCCCCACGTCTCGAGCGAAAATCAAGACGTTAGTTGCTGCCCACTCCATTACTAGACGTCTGGCTGACTCTAAGCTCTGCTCGTCTTTTGTCCGTTTTCCTGCGAACTTCCGTGATGCTCCTGGGTTGCCGTCTTCTATCAAGCCTCCTGTCCGCATCCCACCCCTGGCTTTCGTCCACCTTTTATGTTCGCCCTCCTGTGCCCTGCTGCCACCATGGAAGGTTCCAGCTCAGCTGTTCCTGTCTTTCAGCCGTTCCACTCTTCGACACGCCTGAGCCGGGGAGGCCTCAGGCCTGAGGCCTCCCCGGCCCAGGCGCTGCCGTCTGAGATCCCGTCGCTGTGGCTCCCATCACCTCACGCTACACTCTTCGCCCCATCTCCGGTCTGCCCATAGCTGGGACGTCGCCGTCGATTCTGGGTTGTTACTCAGGCCTCACTCCTCTCCCGCCACGATGTTGGAACTCCACGTCTCACAAGTCCAACCGTGGAAGCAGTTGTGAACTAGATCACCCATCGACGGCCCCTGCCTCCGGTTCCCTCGCCATCTTTCATCCGCTTCACTGATGCTGTTGCGACTGAAGATCTTGCAAGCTTGTCTTTCGTCCGTCTTAGATTTGGTCTGCTGATTTGACAAGGAAGGCCAACAGTCTGAACTTCTTGGCCCATGCACTCAATCGTCTACGCCTTACCCAGATATTGCTGTTCTGCACCATGCTGAAAGTCGGCCAAGCCTGCTTCCCTCGCTCCTTACGCTCGTTCGGCTTTCACCCGCCCTGTTCGGGTGTTTCCATCCTGCACAATGATCTACCGAGCCAGCATTCCTCGCTCCACAAAACTCTTCTTTCAACCGCCTTGCCCGGGAGTTGCTTTTTTGAACCCTGAAGATCTGCCAAGCCTGCATTCCTCGCTCTACGCGCTCCGTCGTTCACCCGCCTTGTACGGACGTTTTCATCCCGCACCGTGATAAAGGCCTACCAAGCTAGCGTTCCTCGCGCCAAGCAACTCTTCTTTTCACCCACCTTCCCCGGGTGTTGCCACTATGGAGAAGTCTGCCAAGCTACCACTCCTCGCTCTACGCACTCGCTCGTCTTTCGCCCGCCTCGCTCGGGTATTGCCGTCTTACACCGCGGAGAGACCTGCCAAGCCATCATTCCCTGCTCCACGCACTGGCTCGTTTCTCGGCCGCCTTGCGTCTTTCGCCCAGCGTGCTCGGGTGTTACCGTTTTACACTGGAGAAGATCTGCCAAACCATCGCTCTTCACTCCACGCACGCACTCGTCTTTCGCCCGCTAACTCTGGTGTTGCCGTTTTTCACTATGGAGAAGATCTGCCAAGCCACCGTTCCTTGCTCTACGCACTCGTCTCTCACCCAGGTGTTGCTGCCCTCCACCGTGATGGAGGTCAACCAAGCACTCCGCCCCCGCTCGGCCTGCTCCTTCGTCTTTCGTCCGCCTTGGTGTTGCGGGACTGTCCTGCACTGGGATGGGGAACAAACGGGCCCTGCAGCTCTCACCCCATCTACTCACGCTTTCGTCCGCCTTTCTGCCAGTTGAACCAGGCCTTCACCACTACCGTCTTTGGTCCCTGCCTTCACATCTCTCGCCCTCCTCACTGTTGTGGTGCCGTTCTGTCCCAGGGAGATGGCCTGTCAACCTGGGACTTCCTTTCCTGCTCCACGTCCCCCGTCCACCTTATGGTTGAGATGCCGTCCCGGTCCAAGATGGAAGCCCGTTAAGCTGAAAGCCTCTTTCCCGCTCCACATCTTTCGTCCGCCTTCTTCGTCCACGTCTTTCGTCCTGAACTAGATGAAAGCCCGCTCATCTGGGAGCTCCTCCCCACCTGTCGTCTCCTTCGTCATCCACTAACCAATCGAATTGGTCCCACAGAAGCTTGTCCCCTTCCCGTCTCCTGTCTTTGGTCCGACCGCCACCTAGACGGCCTGCCCATACCAAGTGACCACCGGCTACACTGCATTGTGCCACTTCTCATCCATGATCTGTGCGGCTTTCCTTCATGCTTGCCGGAACGCCATCCATTCCAGCCCGGTCCCAATTGTGGTCCCCTTTCGAGTTTTTTTAAATCGTTCGGCTGCCGCCCGGCCCCGGTGTGGTCCTGCACTAGTCCCTCGGACGCCGTGGTCCAGCCCCTGCCCGCTCCGCACAGCGCCGTCAATCCGTCCGAAAGTTAACTTCTACTTTCAGCCGAGGAACCATCAGCCCTTTCGGCCTGATCCCCCTTGCTCCCGCTCTGACCAACGCAACCACTAGGACCGAGCCGCAACTCCTGACCGCCGCAGCTCCTCTTCTGGTTTCCAGCTGGCGCAAGACTTCGCCTCTTCTTCCCAGCTTAACACCGTCCGAAAGTTAACTCCTACTTCAGCCGAGAAACCAATAGCCCCTCGGCCCGATCCCCTCCTCGCTCCGGCCAATGCAACCAACAGGAGCGAGCTGCAAGTCCTGACCGCCGCAGCCGCTGCTCGTCACCAGGGGGCAGGAGCTCTCATTGAAACCAAGACTCCTCCCGCCTCTCCTACCTTCCAGTCAGTGCAAGACTTTGCCTCTTCTTCCCAGCCTGGCTGAAACTCAACACGGATATTCTATCCTTCATAAAACGTGCCCTTCACTCATCCAATCCCTTCGGCCATTTGGCTCCAGCGCCCCGACTTAAACCAACACAGGGTTTTCTTCAAATTTTTCGAAGACCTCCGCAACTCTGCTTACCCCACTCGATTGAGTTGAAATGACTGACTACTAGACATAGAACAACCACCCATGTCCTTCCATTGTCCAATTAAAAAAAAACTGACGTGATGGAAGAAACCAACTTCTCACTAACTGTCATTCTAACGTATGGAACCACACAAAAACTTATTGACCCTTGGTAACTAATAACATTCAGGGCAATCTCCACATCATCAACCGCCAACAAAGCCTTCCGATCGAAACAATCCTCACACCAGCATCATGAAGGAATCCATCACACCTCACACAACCTAATGCTAAGGTCTTGTATGTAAACGACTACACCGGCTGCGACCTATTGTTGCTACCTGTACAGTAGTCAATTCCACTTAAGCACTCGGAACAAAGCAGAAGCAAGCCACAATAGTAGCCAAACATTCACGATGGAAACAAGCCAACCAATGAAGAGGGATAGTGACCTAACTTCGAGGCTCGTCACCTGTTCTGAGAAATTTTCAACAACTTTTTGGGGAACAGCCTGCTTGCATCCCAGGGTGCCCGTCAAGGTGGTGCCCACCACCAAATTTGACGAGGTCTGCTGATAATGGTAAATTATCAGGTTAAGATATTTTGGCTACAAAACATTTTGCCGGCCCCCAGCCAGGCCGGCTAAAAACGGTTTCTTTGTGCCTAAAACATACTTAATCTACTCCCGCCCTGCCTCCTCTCTCGAGTCACCGCCTGACACACTGAGAGTACAATAAATGCCGATAGGGTGCGTCTGTCGCTTTTATAAGAGGACTGCCGCGCACATGCGCAGCAGGGATATGCAAGCAGGCGGCTGCACAGCAGAAGAAACCTCCAGGGGAATATCACATACGAGGAATGTAATGCTAAATTATCAGGTTAAGTATGTTTTAGGCACAAAGAAACTATTTTTAGCCGGCCTGGCTGGGAGCCCTAAAATGTTTGAAGTTTTACTGAGGGGTATTGTGTAATTGTTTAGATGTCGTTTAAATACCATTGTGTAAACCGCTTGCCATTTTTTTCCGATCCGCCTTTGCATTCGGCATTTTACTAAGTTCACGCTGTATTGGCAATATATGAAGTTTAGGATTTTACCAAATGTTCGTTGACCTATTTATGTCTCGTGGCAAATTCAGTAAATTAAATTCTCGATCTTCCAGCTCCTTCAGGCCTCGTGAGCCAGGGACACGCTCTTAGTTGTGGTCGTTGTACATTTAAATTTCCGCTGTTACTTCCTGTTTCAGTTGAATAGGTGTCAATGGTAGCTTCCAGTGCTTGAGAACTCTGGAGAGGTTGCCACTAGGTTGAGTTTCGCTGTCAGATCTGGATTGACAATTTTAGTTACATTTTGGTGAGAGGCTGAGTGAATGTTCACGGGGCGATGTTGGTGCTTTAGAATGCTGCCTAGATACTCAAGTGCTTTCAGATGAGGATCAAACTTTGAACTTTTCTTTTTAGTTGCCTGCGAATTTGTACGTTACCTTATTTTTAGCATTCTCCTAATACCTTTTGATGTAGAGATTAGAGCTTTGGGGCCTTCCAGTGCAGCGACCCACTGTGCATCCCTGTATATAAGGGGCCGTGACGCTCGTTGCTTCATCCTTTCTTCTCTATGCCTTGACCAAGTCGGGATGTGCTACCTGTCTGACAATACCTCGCGCGCCTCGTGACCCTCTGGCCTGGACGATTAGTCCGTCCTCCACGGTCTAACTCTCCTTGGAACCTCTTCAGCTTTTGGGCACCCTGCCCTCTACGGTTCCCCTCCTGTCCAAGTTATATCACTGGATACTGGATATTTTGGCTGGTCCATCATCCGTCGTTCCATCCGCGACAGGACAATCTACTAAAAATACAGCCACTACTTCTATTCCATACGGACAAGCTTCTGCTCCGCCCAGCCTTTCCACTCTTCTAGCGGACCAGCTTCAGGCCAAGGAGGTCTATGCTTGGCTTATGTATGCCCCAAGTAAAGGCTCAACGCCTATTGCTCAAATTTGACTTTCCAAGCAGCTATCCGGACTTGTAAACCTTTCTTCGCAGTCTTCAACCACTTCGGCTCCATCCATTTGTTGCGCCTCTAACAGATGAGCTGTCCAAGGAACGAGTCCACGAATTGATGAATTCTGAGGTTTGGTTCTTTGAAAGAAAACTATCGGCCTCACCTCTACCTACCCAATACAGGGTGGCCCATAAACACTTCAGCAAAATTTTTCAGTCCAAACTTTTTTGTTAGCACTGTACAGAACCATAAAGGGACTTTCCAAACTACCCGTTCTATTAGACATAATCTGACCCTGTGGTTCTGAAGGGTGCTAACAAAGTTTGGCTGTAGGAAAATTTTGAAGTGATTTTTATGGGCCACCCTGTATACTCGTGACTGGTTGGCCGCAATGGTTCTGGAGCATCCATGGTCCGCTTTGGACTCCCAGGTCCATCCACTCCGCCGCCCTCTTTCTGCTCCGTGTGTCACTCCGCCGTTTGATCATTCCACCCTCGTCTGTGACCCGGACGACTCTGCATCCACTTACCGGGAGGATCATGGATCTTTCTCGACATGCTCCTTTTGAGGCCTCCTTTCCAGACGATTCTGACCTGTCTGAGATTCATTTACCGGACCTACTCAAGACTGGAAGACAAAAGCCCAGATTGTTTCCTCTACAAGCCTGTCTCCACTCCATCCGACACTCGTAAGAATCGTGGCATGTCAACAGGCTTTGGCTTTCATGATCGCCTCCCACATCAGCCCGCTGTCCTAGGACAGTCAACCACTCTCCAACAAAGCTCCTCCGCACCGGCGGCCTCCTTTTGGGGAAAGGAGATCCGCTTGAATTAGATGGACTCGTCCTGGTCGTGAAACCAGCTTCTTCCGGCCTACTGGTGGAGCTGCGCATCCCAGAAATTTTGACACCTATCCTCGAGTTCCTCACAGCAGACCTGAAACTTGACTTTGGAACAGTTTTGTCCATCAGTCCTTTGAGATAACCGCCTCCTGTGTCTCGGCATTCCAGCGGCCTCCCAGCTGAACACAGCTGCTAAATGCTCTATGCGAGAAGCTCTCTATGGATCCTCCTCCATCCGCGACAAAGAATTTGGCCTTCATTAGTCAAGTGTTCCGCAAAGCTTGCTTGCAACTTACCATTCATTGAGTTGGTTTACTAAGGCGCATTTTAATTCCACCCTCATCCTTTGGGGAAATGGTTTTGAACATGGTGGTAAACCTCTGTGCCTCTACACGCCATTGAGCTCTGCAACCAACCAATTCGTGGGTCCAATATGAAGTCCGCGGACTATTCCGAGACTGGCTCCGTACCTGGATATTGCCGACACCCGAAACCCTTCTCGCTCAAATATCAATGCTTCAATAAGATGTACTGTTAGCATACTGTCCGCTCAGACAATAAGGACGATTGGCAGCCCTCTTCCACACCTCCTGCCAGGGTTGGCATGGTATTACCAGGGGTGGTTTTTACCGCCCCGGGATAAACTTTTTCCCAGTTATTCCCAGTTAAAGACAAAAGGGTGTATAACGTGTAAAAATATTAGTTTTAAAAATTGAATAGTATTATATATAATTGTCTACAAATCAAAAGATTAGACTCAATATATTTACCGATGCAACGTTTACATAAGAAAATGAACATACTTGTGTTATAAGTACAAAAATTATAATTGAATGCTAAAAATTCTCATAATGAAAGTTTTAGGTTAGTAGTTTCACTACATTCTGTTACTTGAATTTTTGTTTCAAATAGAATTACTGAGTGCTATTAGTGTTAATCAGCAGTTAGGCTCCAAACTTAAATAATGCATGAAATAAAATAATTATAAAAAACATTTTTCCCACTTAGCTGGTACTTACCAGGTTTTTACCGGTATATACCAGTGCCCTGTCCAAAACTGGTTTGTCCCGGGAAATTGCCAACCCTCGTCTGCTGTCCTCACTCCGAGACAATATGCCCTTCTGGCTGCGATCGGGGGCCATTTCTATGGCCACAGTAATACTCCCAATAGACAGACGATACTCCTCACCAGACCCTTGTACTCAAACTGTCGACACTGACAATTACCTTCTGATCCATCCAGTCTGTGGCCGTTTTTGTCATCACTTGTCAGCCTGGCAAGCGATCACGTCCGTTCCACTTAATCCTTTCCAGCAACGGCTTTCGATCAAGTTTTTGTTCCTTTGGCCATTGCGTGTCCTGCCCTGGTCCTCGACCACTTTTGTCTCCAGTCGGCTATCAGGAAATTCATACCCTCCTCCTCAAAGAAGCAATTGGGCATTGTCCCAATCTGGACAGGCCAGGATTTTACAGCCCCATCTTTCTTTGTCCAAAAAGACAGATCATCATTTAATTTTCAATCTCTAACCTGTTGGAGTCTGTCATTTCTGAACAGAAGCAGAGTGGGAAGTTACGTACTAGACAAGGAAAACTATTATGGGGGCAAACGACAGTTCTAACATACTGACATAGGCGTAGGCATTTACAGTTGCTTACTTCGTTGTTAGCGGCGGCCGGGCGACGGACTTCTGCTTGACCTTGAACGTAGCGGTGTTAGGCTTAACACGCGGTGTTGGTCTTTTGAATTGTCGCTGTTCTTCTCTCAGGCCGATTTATCATGACCGAGAAGGCCCCTTATGTATAAGGGCCTTGGTTCTTTGGCTTTCACTTTTGATGGAGGTTATCTTGGGTGATCGGCATGTTGACGCTCCCAAATGTCAACATACGTCCTCCGTCGTCTGCTGTCAGTCGGCAACTACGATGGCTGTTGGCCAAACCGGAAGTGCCCCACATAAACTTGTGACGCTCACTTCCAACAGAACCTCGACAGTTTTATTCTCAACGATCATTTCAAAATTGTCGCATCCTCTCACCCATCAAATCTCTTGAAATTGAACGGCCAACTATTCGTCGAATTTTTCCTGACTTGGGACCTCTCCAAATTATCTTGGATTAACCACCTCACCCACACGACTATTCTTGACGGCCCTTGCAGTTAGTCTGCGCTGCATTGAAGTACAAGCCTTATCCTTCGATCTGGCTTACTCCTTCCCTGACTTAACAGCAGCTTCTGTAATACCAAGATAATCTTTCAAAGCAAAGACTCTAATGTAACAAAGCCTCGTGTTTCAACCCAATTGGTGAGGCCACCTTGACACCAACTATCAAAAACCTATGGGCATTACTTCGTTCGTCGCAACGGACACTTTTTTTTTCGTAGCGCATGCTAGCGCTAAAAAGACTTTGCTCTTTAAATAGGATCAACTCCCTGAAAAATATACCAAATCAACTAGTTTTCACCATTTAATAGACTGGAACTTTATCTTCAATTCTGTCCTGACAGAATCACAAAATTCCTTCCCAATAAATTACTGCAAGACTGTCTCAAAACTGACGCAACGCACGTAGTGCTCCAGTTGCCATTTTTGCCATTTGTTCATTTGTAATTAATGCATTCCAAATTTATAATAAAAATAAATTTACCACGATAAGTGGTCGGCTGCGGAAGGGCTGTCGGCCTCTAACACTGCACTGTGGAAAAGTAGTAAAAGTAGTCTCTTAACGAAAGGGGACAGGTCTTCCAACAAGTTATTTTCTAGGCATAAAGCCGACTAGCTTAGTTGTCTTAAGACGGGCTGCCAATTGTCCTCACATGTACAGGATTCAATACGTTGCCAATAATTTTTATTCATATTTGGGATGACTGATTTCAAATATTTATGAAAAATGTCCGACCACCAATTCTGCTTGTCTGCTGCTGCAAACAACTAAAAATTACTTAAATGCATTATTTACTACTAAGCTAGTATATTTAACGTTTTATTTTTTATGCGCAATTGCATTCTTTAACGTAATTTATTCCCGTGAACCTTACTGGATAAAGCTTCAGACTAATGGTTGCCACACGCCAGCTGGCCGGTAAAATGTGAGTTGGCGACAATAACACTTGCACTCGACAAAGTTGGCGAATACTGTCACGTTTTATTTGTTGAAAATAAATACCGAACTGATATTGCCAATTAAAGCTCGTCGACCAACACGCTGTGTACTAAATAGCAACACGAATGTAGAACCGACTGGGAAAGTTACTATTCCTGGCACAAGAAACAAAAAGCATTAATCCAATGTAACTTAACCATCTATTTAAGAAAAAAAGGCCAACCGTGCTGATTAGGTCTAACTAGAGGCACGTTTTCGTGGGAATCATAAATCATTGTCAGTTAGGCTCGGACAAACAATTCACCTTTGAATTTTTATTTCTAAAATATTTAATCTTAACACCTACCAAATGAAGTGAATGTTTAAAGTACCCAAGATTCATTTCTTAGGAGGAATTGCTGAAATTTGCTGCTTTAATTTCGTTTTCAGAAGAAGCCACTGTCAGACTTTGTAAACAGCTTAAGATTGTCAGTGCTAGCCTACCTGAAGTAGGAATAACTAAACAAAAGTTGATTTTTTTTTTTTAACAATTTTTCACATTTAAGATTTAATTAAATGTTTTGTTTGGTGTTATGTCTGCATTTTAAATTTTATTTTAATAACTACTAGGGATAGCAGCAGCTGACCAAAAACCAGACATGACTAACTGATAACCATGCTTAAAGATGTAAATATTTTTTACGATTTTTTTTTGCATTTTCGATTTTAATTAAGTGTGCTTGGGCTTTATTTATACAGTAAATGAAATTTAATTTCAGATATGACTGACAAGAATTGCTAACCAATTTAAAACCAGACATGACTAGCTGAAAAGTCATGCTTAAAGTTGTAAATAACTTCAACTAAATCGGTAAAAGACACCCGTTCGTTTAATTCAGCATAAAATTATGTACTAAACTTTAGAATACAAAGGAAAATTTTAAAAGTGTGGTTTTTGACAGCAACGTTTTTTTTGAATTATTAAAACTTTGATAAAAAAACAAATAAGTCTCTCGCATGGCTGTAAAAATAAATCTTGGCCTATTCCGTTACTTGTATAAATCTGTTGTTCCTTCCCCCTGGCAAACTTATAAATTGTATATACTATGCTTGGCAGCAAAATTATAAATTGTACTCGTAGGCGACCAAAATTTATTGTGGCGACTAAACATTAGTCCACTGGCCACTATCTACTAAAGAATTCTAATCTGAAGCTTTACTACTGGAGTTCTCTTATTTTACTGGCCCCCAAAATAGTGTATTTTCTGATGCTCAACAAAATTCCGACTGTAGTACCTTCTCAATGACAAAAAAAGCTAGCTTATCCTTCTGTTAATCATGTCTAATAGATCTTGAGCTATCCGTCAATTAAATGCAATCAATACAGTTTAATTTAAACGGCTATCACTTGAAGTCCAGCTAAAACTCGAATTACATTCTTTTACAAGCCTTGTATCATTCGAAAGTTTCCAAACGGTCTGTCAAGGGGCTGACTCCTCCCACTTTTCACTGTCCTCTAGGCCTCCAGCCAATCAGTCGTTTAGCTCTATGCATCCGTGCTGGGTAGAGTTGGATCCGACCTGCTAGCATAAAAAGGACCAGCAGTTCTCACACTTAGCACTGCTGCTCAAAGATCTCAAAAGCTAAGAGCTTTTCACTCGCGTTTATGGGAGGGTTAAGCCAACGCCATTTAGTTCTAACCGCCATAACCTAAGCGTTCACGGTCCCTCCTAAAAACCAGCTTTATTTTTACCATTTTCACTAATCAAACTTAATGTAAACAAAGGTCACCAGATCAATTAGTTTTGCAGAAGCAAAGTACTTCAATGGTGGATACCCAATTCTAATGAGATTTCTTGGTGGGGACGGTTTGATCTTTTAGTAACTAGAGTGTAGGTCTGTTTTGTAATTGAGCAGAAGCTCTTATAATTTTAGAGGGTTTTTGCGAAAACCTAACAACTTATCTTCTAATAAAAATTTTATTAAACATCGTTCAAATTTAAGGTATTGTCGACCGAATTTTCTAAATGTAAAATTCATGCTTTTAATTCAAAGCTAACACTTGTTGTAAATATTAGTGAACCAATGTAAAGTGCAACTTTTTATTGACTGTCTAAAATAAAACCAGGAGATTTGAACGCTAGTTTATTTGCTAGTACGATGAATTGCTAGGAGTTGAAATGTTAATCAGCTTTATTTTAGCTTAGCTTTTGTGGTGGCAGCATTAACTGTTTATTATTACTAGTTAGGCCTATTAATTAGGACAAAGATGCTCTATTCCCCATTCCGGGTCAGTAGATTCAGTGCTATTTTCCAACAAAGTAAAATTGGCCACCCCAAAGTAATTTTAGACACGACCAAACCACACCAGATGTCGGCGATGCTACAAGCACCTCTCCGTCGTAGCTTCCGCCGTTACGTCAAAAGCCTTGCGAACCGTCCAAACCAATCATTCCAGTGCTCTTAAATATAATTGGTAACGAACCTGAAAGAGTCCTCTGCCCAGTAAGTGACAAGCTTGATGCTTCTACATACAAGACTGACAATGGAATCAACGTTTCATCCCCTTCAAGTGATTTCGGCGAAACTTCCGCAAGGATTCCAGCTTGTTTAACGCCTACAAAGCTTTTGAACATCGACCGTACTGACGTAAGGGTTACAGCTCATGAGATGAGGGCCATCTCTATATCAAGGGCTTTCCACAACATCCTGGTTCCCGAGATCCTCGAAGCGGCATCATGGATAAGAACTTATACTATTTTAGGTTCTGGTTGGCCACTCTAAATAACTGTATTTATGATCGTTTGCAATCCCCTGTCACGCATATGCACTAACATTGGTGGTGACTGGATCCTTGTACACGCACTGAGTTCCTGCATGCGCTCGGCTCACAAACGATTTGTTTAAGCTGCCATCTACGAAAATTGGTAGTACTCTTTGGACGATGATATTTTTATTTATTTCATTTCATTTTATTTTATCGTTTTATTGTATTGATTGTTTTAGAATATTTTTTTCTTTATAATGCTGAAGAAAGTATACGTACCTGATTTCTGATTTAAGCATTTCTTGAGGGATAACTGCGGCGGGGGGGGGCCGCCGGGGGGGTCAAGGAGCTGCATGGCTTATTGGAGGATCCAAAATTAATAATTGCAAATTCCTGGACTTTTGTAACTGGGGAAATCTCCGTTCATGAGTGGGCCTTATATTTTATTCCGAAACTGATAATTTACAAATTATGTAGGGAGTCTACGGGATAGTGTGTTGTTTTTATTGTATAAATTACGGGTAATTATTTCTGTGTCCAAAAAAACAGTGAAATGTTTGAAGGCTAGTTGTGAGACCTGTAAAAGGGCAGTTTTCGTCATTGGCTAGGGAGATTGTTGGAGTGGTAATTCTGCGTAGTCGTAGTCGTCGTCGCTGTTGGTTACTTCAATAATGAAGGGTTCGACTCGGTATTCAATCAGATGATCAGTGCCCCAATAATCGTTCTCAAGCGTTACAACGTGGTTAAAGCATTTCTGCCTGTCACCAGGGGTTACATGGGCTACCGCAGTAGTTGTTAATGTTATGCTGTATGCAATTTTAAATTTTCTGTTGGATGCTCTTATTTCGTCTTTAACTTGGGCCCAAATTAACTCGATGAGATTCAGCTCGCAGTGGTACGGAAATTTGTTTTTCGAGCCACGAAATAATTTCTGACTTATTGCTGTTGCTTGTTGCTGCCTTGTCGAGTCGAACTGAATGACACGGAACATTGTCTATCACGATCACCAAGTTGGCCGGAATATTTGGTAGTAGTTTTTAACCAGTTTTTAAAACACTCGCCGTTCATTTCTTCTTGGTAATTCCCAGTCTTAGTTTTCTAATGAAAAGAAGTTGAGCACTATTTACAAATCCTTTTCGTTAGAGCCCGCATGCAATAATATCAAACGTCGATCTTTTCCCGGTGGTATGAGGCGGCCACGTAACTCTTTTTTCCTTGCCGTGCCATTGCATCTGTCGGCTGTGATGTTGGTTGGCCCACATCTCGTCCAAGTAAACAAACGGTGGTTGTGGCTACGCAATTAACTTACCGAAGAATTACAGCGTAGAGCAACAATTTCTGGACATTCGATATAAGTCGGAATCATAGCTGGAAAGGGCGAGCAAGCTTGGCAATTTATCTGCGCGCTTCAGCTTTCGATGTGCTAGGCCGTAGCGGCGTCGTCTGCGGCGTTAGGCCTAATTGTAGTCATGCCGTAGTTTTGGCCAGAGTTGGGGATCGGTATTTTCTTTGCTACTGACAAGACACGCTTACCGTTCTCTGAAATTTTCCAATGGCAAAGCTGGTCTCTTAAATTTGTTGTTTCAACATCCGTGTTGTGTCCTGAGCCTCCATGTATTTGAAAACATTGCAAACAATCTCCCTAGCCGGCGAATTCAGAGGTTTTCCACGTCGGGAAAGCGATGAAGTGAGAGATGAGGTCGCCATGTTGGTTCGTCTGCTCGAAGAGAAATATTTACCAGGCGTGATCAATCCATTGTCCAAAAATCCGCGCGGAGTGGCCAACCAGAATCTAAAATAGTATAGTCTTCACGTCACACTAAGGGAGATAACCACGCAAGCCAATGGACTACATCGTCTGGGACCCATTGTAGCAGCCAGGTGTCATCAAACCTCCAAAGAATGTCTTTCTACCTTCACCTTGAAGAAAAACTTTTCCTTTGCCCGAGGGCCTGCTTCCAGCCACTTACAGCCTACATTCGATGACCCTTCGTTGTCAAGGAAATCGTTCACTCATTGATCCTTGCCCTAAGGCCTTGCATCCCATCTTCTGAAGCCTTTCGCCCGAAGACCCTTCGTTGTCAGTTAACCCTTCACCCGAAGGATGCCAATTCTTCATTTGATGTCCCTTTTCCGCGAAGTATAACTTGAACCCTTAGCAACATTCAGTCCATCCCATCCGGTGTTTACTCCTCGCTTCGTTGGATCCTTATGCTTGCCTCCTGGAACCTTCGCCCTACACATGGTGACTACTGGGCCCTTCGTCCTGCCCCTTCGTCCAAAGGATGCACTGGTCTTAGACTCGTTGAATCCCTTCTTCCTGAGCCTTTCACCTCGTCGCTTCTTGACTTGTCCTGTGCTTTTCCCATAAGTTGTTGAGGGCCTTCAGTTCAGCCTTCCTTCGTTTGTCTTCCCTTCGCCTTCTGAATGCACCCTGTGCATCTGTATCGAATGCCCTGCATTGTGGATTCTGGCAACTCCATGCCACTCATCCTCTTCACCTGTAGACCCTTCGTTCTGTGGTTCCTTCGTTCATTGACTCCTCCACGATGCTTTGTTCCTGCCAAAGAGCCTTAACCTATCTTCATTCAATTGTAGTTCTGTTGCCTCACTTCTGGGCTTATGGAACCTTCGTTCGGCGTATCGTGGCTTGACTGTTGTACCCACTGTGGTACATTGCTTCCCCTCGTCAATTTTGTTCGACCGTTGATTGTCTCTTTAACTGTTTCCACGTCCTTGTTAGAGTGGCTGTCATGTTGGACCCTTTGTCTCACCCTTCAGTCATAATGCGTTCATCCCTACTCTTGTAGCCGGCTTTCTCCTTCGCTGAGGCTCCGCTACAGCTCTAGCTCCCCTCTACCTTCCTGCCTATTGTCCTTTGCTGTCGTATTGGGCCCCATGGTGGCAAATCGTGGTGGCCTGTTCCCACCCTTGCCGCCTCCGTTTGCAGTTGGATTGTAGCCAACGCTAGGATTCCCGACTCTTGCATGTGTGCTCTGTTTCGAGTCGCAAACGTCATGATCCCCATTCGGCTTACCAGACTCGCCGCAAATGCCTTTTTTCTTGGACTCCTTGCAAGATTTGCTTATCAATTTCACCTGAAGATTGGTATTTCATATCGAAGAACAAGGAAGCTAAGCAAAGAAACTAACAAATGTAAAGAAAAAGCACATTTTGACTGAAAGCAAAAAACCACTCCAGCAAAACAAATCTGCCACCTTGACATCTTCCTCCAGCTCTTGCGACATGTTCACTTCCGCTCTGCACTAACAGAATTCTCCCCACTCCATCCATCCAGCCTTCCATTTTGGAAACTAGTTCTTCCGATTCATCCTTCCTTGGCACCTACTGTGCTGACCTTTCCCCTATCTATCGATCAATCTGGCTGATGCTGGGGAATCAAATTCTGTCGACCCTCCTGTTGCTGCTGCCATATCACCATCTTCCTTTCGTCAGGCTTCCTCCGCCATCTTGTGCCAGACGCCACCAGTACTGCATCCTCAACATTTGGCCTGGATGGTGACATTCCTACTCAATCTTTTTCCAGCCAGCTGGTTTTTTCCAAACCCCTGTCCTTGGCAATGTGCTAAAAAGATTGACCTCTCCTCCCGCAGTGCCCGTTGTCTTCAGGCTAACGCAGCTCCCGTGGCCCTCTACATTTCGAAACTACAAGCTAAGCTCTGTAAAGCCCGTTCGGAGATTTCATCCCTCAAATTGAATGCTCAGAATCTGTGCACCAATGCCAAACTTCGGACAAAATTACTCCTTTCGGACTCAAGTTATGCACTCTCGGCTTCCTGCTTACCCTTACGGAAAAGATGTATACACTGGAGTATACGGAAATTGTATTCACAAATTATAGGGAATAACATTTTAAAAATACAAACTGTATACATTGGATGTTTTACCTCTGTATACACGAATGAATACTCGTCAGTATGCTCAAACTTACTCGAATGTATACTATTGTACACACTCGTGTATACTCGAGTGTATGCTTTTGTGTACATACGTGCATACTCGAGTGTATACTTCTGTGTATACAGGTCCGTATACTCGTATAGTATACTCGTCTGTACACTTCTGTATACATGCTAGTATACTCGTGTGTATACTTCTGTACACGCGCTAGTATACTCATCTGTATACTTCTGTATACACGCTACTATACTTGGGTGAAGGCTACAAAGGGTAGGGCAAAAAAAACTACTGGACTTTGGACAAAAAATACAAAACTTTAAAAACATTCGTTCAAAGAAAAGATTTTATCAGCTGTGGATGGCTACACTGAACATTTGTTTTTAGAGCCCCCCCCCCCCCCCCCCCCAGATAATTTCACATTTTGCAGACAGTACCATATTCAAGATTGACCAGGATCTTACTAAATCTTAAAACAAGGTTAGGGTCTTGCAAGGTTTTAGCCAAGATATTTCTCAAGGATCATGCGAGTTCTTGACCAAGACTAAGGAAGGGCAATAAAAAAAACAAGACCTTGCTTTATGAAGTTTTAAATTGGTATGAAGTGGCAGTTTATCTACTTTTCTGTACAAAGTTGGGCACGTGTTGACCGAACTAGATAAACAACCATATTAAGTATGCCAAAAAAATACAGGATATTATTAACTAGGCATAGGCCTAACTTGATATTTTATCACAAAGCAGCAAGGCAAAACTGATTTCTGAAATAAATTCTTTTTCATAATAGAATCTACTTTAGGAGTTTTTTTCTCTGCATTCTCTACACACTTCCATCTTCCATTAGGTTTAACCCTGATTTACATATGTCCAGTATCTTTTACACCTTGACTAATTATTAGTACACCTGGTTATGCCAGTTAAATTCTGCTTAGGCCAAAGAAAATTGGCGTAAGCAGTATTTACAAAGCAAATTAGGCCTTACCCTTGGTTTAGCATCATAGTATTTTTTTTATAAAGTCGAGTAGTCGACAAAGGTAGTTGATATTTCCATTTACAAAAAAAAATCCCAGTAGGCCTAAGAACAATAATTTTTTGCAAGTTCTGGACCTATTTCACCAAAAAGAGCACGAATATCAAGCAAAACTAACATCCGCTTTGTGTATATAGACTGGGAAGTACAAAATAGTGAGTTTAGTCTTGACAAATAACTTATTACGGTAATATGAGCCCGAGACTATTGACGGTCCTTACTAGGTTAAAACTGCTACATTTTGTGAGGCAATGTACGGCACAAAACTGTGGATGGAGGGATTTTATAAAAAAAAGTTATGTGGAAACTGACAAAAGGTGTGTAGGAAGGTAGGGTGTTTCGCTTTTCTTCGAACTTCAACAAATTTAGTACTTTTTAGCCTAGGGAGTTTTTCTGATAAAAATTGAGGCATAAATAAAAGGACAAGCACTAGATGTTGGTAGGCCTGCCTAACTTTTGACAAAGTCTCTAACACATCAGCCTACATTTCGTAGAGGCTACACACAACAAAACATTACATGGCAATGATGTTATTTTCTGGCCAGGGTTAAAAGAAATCTACAATGGAAATATTTTTTCCAAAACCCAGACTTTTTCCTAGCCAAAAAATTAGTGTCAGCAAGTCGCACAAAGCGAAGAACATTGCCCCGTTTCTGGCTTAATTATTTGCAATAATTAAGTCATTTTATATTGCAGCTTTTTTTACGTTGGTTTCGTCCTTTTTTTTTGCTCTCGTTCACTGCACAAGACAAAACTAAATAAAACCAATTTAAAAGGTGTAAATAGGCATATGAAAAAAAATTGAATGCCTTCAAAAATTTTTTTTAATGAATCACTTCTAACCAAATAAAAAATGTGGGCACAGGAAAGCCATTTCAGAAAAATAAATCCTGAATTTAAGTTGGTAGGCTACCCAGCATCATAGTATGTAAAGTTTGTGGTATAGCCTTAGTTTTTCATGCATTTTTTTTTTTTGTAATTTATAAAAATATAAAAAAAATAGAATAAGATCAGTTTTATTTAAACCCAACCATTTTACACGTTATATCGAGAGCAAACGATTTTCGAAAACAAGCCGTAAGATATTGCCAAAAAACAAACCTAAACGTGAGCAAATCCAGTCCTTGATTTTTGTCTGAACCAAAACGTCCCTAGCATTGTTCTCCGTATAAATAAAATTCGTTGCCTACTTTTATCATTTTGGTCAAGTTCACCTTCCCGTAAACGTGTTTCTTCTGGAACTAAGACACTTCATTTAGTCCGTTTCAGCAGCAGATTAGGACCAAGGAAGGCATGACCAAGCGGTTAGGCCTAAGCATCAGCGACAGTGCATTCCTACACAAACGCCGTCATCTTTTCTTTAGCGTTTATGGTTGAAATGTCACTTTGTAGGCATCACGATTTACTGATACTTGCCTTATATTGACACGATCCCTTCATTAATTAACGATACACACGGTGTTACTATTAGGTTTACCCAAGTTCAAAATCGAAGTAGTACAATACTCAGCAAAACGTTCGTCCATGCTGTTATTGCCGTCCAAAATGATCTCGGAACTCGGTTACTCACAAATCCAGACTTGCATGTTTCACAAATCACGGCAATAAGTGTGGATGGTCTGCATTTACTACAGTAAAAGAGTAGTTTTTGTATCTTCATTTTAAGTTCCCATCCAACGTTTTAAGTTTACCGCACTGGTGGCACACAATAGAATCTTCCTTCACCTTTTGAATTACACACCTGTTTGTCACGTGATCAGCTTCAGCGAATCGCTGTTGCGTCATGCTGACTAGAGACTTGGAAAGTTGGCTTTGCCTTTATAAGCTACAGTAATTCGGAGGTTAAAATGTTTAGGCTGCAGTTTTACATTTTTTGAGTTTCTAGAACTTTGCAAGGGGAATGGTTGTATTTATGAAATGACATTAAAAACGACTTTCGTAGATAAAAAAAACTACGGGCTATGGAAAAGGATTGTTAGCAATTTTAGTTATTACTTATTTATATTTTGTAATTAATAAGTTCCTTAATTGTGAATTGGTCTATTAGCAGGGGTATGGGGGGAGAGGAGGGGAAAGGAGGGTTTGGAGGCAATTGATAAAATGCTCTAAGATTTTAAGTTTTGGAGTTCTTTGCAGCTGTACCTTCTTCCTAGATGCCCCTCCCCCACCCCAAAATATTGTAAGACTGCTTTTATTTCCAATTGTTGGGAAAAGGACATAAGGTTCAAAAAGGCTTTTTTTACCATCTTGTTGACCATTTCGTTGGTTGGGTAGGTAAAAAAAATACATAGGGTTATAGAAAATGGCGTATGGAGTTAAGGGGGGGGGGGATGTGCCCCGATGTGACTGCACCCTTGTGAATTTTCACTAATTCTAAAAGATCTAGGTTTACGAGGCACTATAATTCATTATTTTTTAAGAACTTTTTTCTCCTGTTAAGTTCTTGAATTCACCCATAGTCCTATATTGATTTTTTTTGGGTGAAATACATTAGTGTTTAAAAGTTTCGTTTTACCAGGGTTTGAATGGAGCGGGGGGGGGGGGGGGGACCTAACAGATGTAGTATACATCTGACTGACTAATAAAACAAGGACGCACCAACACTGCATCAGTTATTCGATGTGTTGCTTGGTACAGAAATGCTGAAGGAGGATAGAAAATTAATATGCAATTGACGTATGCAGTTGGAAAGGCAGCATAAACTTGGGACACTACATTCTGAATGTGTGGTGCACTGAAATGTATACATATTGCACATCACATATAAAAAAAAACCCGTCTCCTAACTTTTGCTATTGTGATACGGCAAATGAGTGATCATACGATCATGTTAGAAACGGCCAGATAATTTCTCGTCTGACGCTATTTTTGTTTAAAAAAAAAAACCTGAAAATTTCGTTGCTTTACAGCTTCCTGTCCTCTTTGTTCTTTTTCAGGCTTTAACATTTTTTAAATCTGCGAACACCTTACTTTGCAGTAAATCCAGCATTAAATTAGGAGTGGGGGGGTGGTGGGGGGGAGAGATGGGGATCGTATTGCACTGAGGATACGTAAGGCTGATTACTTTAAATTTATTTATTTACTCTTTTTGTGTTAGCCGACGATAAAATAACACAAAGTCACACCACAATTTCGTATAGCTAGCTTTTGTTTAAGCTTTGCTGCTTAGGTTTTGTTATATGCTGGGTTTACTGCAAATCCAGTTTTATATTTGAACAGTCAAGTTTAAAAAAGACAAAAAATACCCTGCCCCATGCACGCCAGTCTTACATGCAATTCAGCAACACTTAAGGCTAAACTAACGCTGCTGCTACTACTGAGCAGACTTATTCATTCTAGAGTTGCGCTTTTCAAATCTTGTTTTTTTAACACCAAAAATTGTTCATCCATACGACATATCTTTGCTAGATGTACGTCTTCCATTCTTCTCTACTCCCACAAAACGAAGTATATGCAGATTATTCCCCTGTAATTCATAACAGTTGGCGCTGTTTATTTTTCCCGGCCGCCTGGCATAAGTACAACGCAGTTTTGCCTCCAAACCCAAACGATCCCGATGTTTTTCTCGGAAAGCTAGCCTCTAACCAACCCTCAACCCACATTTCAACGTCGTTTTTGGACATCGCCACCATCATTTTACGCTAAAATTTTCGAAAATCACACGTGTAACACTGATGTCACAACACTGTACGGACGACGGTTTCGCGTTGACAGACCTCGTTGGAGGGTACCACTTTGTTTTTTCTAATTACAAAATCTGTGAAATCCCTAGTGTTTTAATATTTTACACTGCAACTGTCCCACCCACATACTTGAATTTCGTCGGATCAGAATTGAACAAATGTGTCTGGTTTTTGAGATGTCGCTGACGTAGATCCGCTACCCTCGTTTTTTGGCTACAACCGCATTAATTCGACGTGACACGTCTAATTAAAAACAGTACATTAAAACAGTACATTTAAATATTTTAAAATTTGGTATACCATTATCCTATTCAGATTTGTATACTGAAGTATCATCAAAGGAGGAATACTGCAGTATATGTGCTGTGGTCAGATTTGTGTACCATGAAGTATACCATTGCACCCTCCATACTGTATATTTCATACTATATACATATTTATATACCATTGTAAACTCCATACGATGTACTCCATGCTGTATACATACTGTATACCATGAAGTATACGATTGTATACTCCATATGGTGTACTCCATACTATATACATACTTATATACCCTTAAGTGTACCATTGTGCACTCCATACAGTATACTTCATACTTTATACATGTTCGTATATCCTGGAGTATACTGTATACATGTTTGTATACCCTGTAGTATACGCCACAGTACTCCATTCACAAAGGTACACTTGAATGTATAGTGTATCCTCTTGGGAGTGTAGTATGTATACACTAGTACACCATGTATACCAAGGTGTACTACGGTATACTTTTGGTATATCTTTGGTATACTAATGTATACATCTTTTCCATAAGGGTCTGCTTTAAAATCCCATCATTCACAACTGTACGACCCGTAAGCCTACAGTGCCCAGTAAACATTCGACTTCCAGTGTGGACCAGGATTGGAAAAATCATGATTTGAAAATCCACAAAATATTTTTTTGATTTTGAATCGGATTTTTTATAGCCAACGAAAATATACATTCCTGATTTACACTAGCAGTTTCCCCTCGGAGCTTGCTTGTTCCCCTAGAAGTTGAAGTTGCGTTCCCTGCCTGGCTCGTACTCTACCGCGCATGCGCCTTATATATATTACGCACCGTTGCGTAGCGTCGGAAACCATTTCTCCTAGGGCGCTCGCCGCGTGCGGTAGCTCTTGAGCTTGGTCCCCTGGATTCTATCTGCCATCCGCTTACCTTCAGCCCGCGGTGGTTGCCGCTGTCCACTGTACCTTCTGTTCCAGCGGCTTTCTGTAGTACCATCGTACTCCCTAGCTATCCGCTGGGGATTGCCCCGCCCTCTCCAGGTGTTGTCTTACATCCGTTGGGCCGTGTCCCTCTCCGAATCGTCTTGGGGTCTCCACGTTGGCTGTTGTGTCCTCGCGGACTCTTCCTTTCCTAGTCCTGCTTTCCGGATCCACAGAACCACGTACGTCGTTGGTCAAGTTTCGCCCTACCTACAGCACCGATCCGCCATCCTCCTCCGCTAGGAGTCAGTGCTATCCTTCATCCGCCTTCTCCGCTCTTCTATTACAGGGTGTCACTGTGTCTCCTATCCTCCTGCTACCGTCCTCGCATTGCCATCTTGCTCCGCAGGTCCACCTCTCTCGGGCCCCGGTTCGACGCTCGGGGCAGCCCCCTGTCCTGCCGTCTACCATCCGCTATCTGTGACAACCCCGTCCGTTCCTTTTCCTGGCCTCTCTGCGGCGTTTCCCTCCATGGCACAACGAGGTGCTTTCGGACAGTTTAAAGGCCGGATCACTTACTCATCCTCATCTCATCACCCCCGTCGTCTGGCGCTGCAAATCCCTCGCCTCCGGCCCCGCTTCTGCTGTCTCCAGGTGTCTGTCCCACTGGGATGTCATCAACCATTATCCCTGGCCTTCACCTGCCTATCCCTTTTCCGTCGTTTCGTCATCCGCCACCAGATTGGGGGAAAGCGTCATCAGCTCCTTCATCTCTTGCCCTGTCTTGCAGTGAATCGGTCCCTTCCGAAGATCCTTTTATCATCAGTAGCCCATCCTCTCCAGACTTTTTATCCCTTTCACCACGACCTGGCACCATCCTCCGACATCCTGTGCATGTTTCCGGCATTATCCTCCTACCGCTTTCTCATATTACCTCCTTGTCGACCACGTCTGTCCTTGCCTCATCAATCTCCCGCTCGGATCTTCCTTCCTGTACTGAGGACATTTCGCCTCAGTCCTCCCCTTCACCTCAGTCCTCCCCTTCACATGTTTAAATCCTTTGTTAAAAAAAAGACTAACAGCATCCAGAAGACATCCCCATGCGCCGGCCCGACCACGCCTCCACGGCAATAAGTCACAACCGTTCATTTCCTCCCCAAATTATCCACACGTTAGCAACCTTGCACGCTATGGTCCTACCGTCCACAGGTTCAATCCTCCCTACTACAGCACTCCTCTACCTTGCCCTCTTCCGCAGGATCCAGTGCTCACCGCTTTCGGTCTTTCGCCGCTAGACGTCGCCACCCTTTCCTGACGCCACGCTGTAATTCTCAAATCCAAACAGTAACGGTCGTTCATTGTCCTTTCTCCGGTCCGGCTCTACTACCGTGGCGGAATCTTCCACAGAGGATTCAGACCACACTCCTCATTCTCCATCTTCAGGTTCAAACTCCCAACGCTCCTTCACCCGCGAAGAGCGGATGTCCAGGCTTCGCTTTCCCGCTCACTAAGCCTAGGTTGGATCCCCACCCTTGTTGTCAACGCCATCGGCTATGTGACGGATCGCAGAAAAGATTCAAGATTTGCGTTACAATATCTCCTTCCCATTGGGCCGTCTTCAGGAAGAAGCATCTGCAGTCTAAACAACGGACGGATCGCCGCCACCAGCGTGCTTGAGCTGCAGCACCCACAATGGTACACTGGTCCTTTTCTAACGCATCTCCTCCCCTTTCCCTGTCAGGGGTGTCACGACATTCCTCCAAGCAACTTGCCCTTCCCATCCGTAAATCTGCTTCTAGCCGCGGTCTTTCCAAGCACTCGAAAGTCCGTTTCTCCTTCACTTCATCACTGCCAGCTTCGTCTGAAGTACCACACCTGCCTCAACAAGACGTTCGCCCATCCGCACTAGCCTTGCTGCCTTTAACTCACTCCATCCCGGCGATACCGGGGACCTCCTACACCAGGCCGCCGGTCGGCATTGTAAAGACTATTAAGCAGCCCCGTCCGCCCATTAAAATCAGCGGGCCGTCCACCGTTTTGCTCCGCCGGCCCTTTGTCGTCCCGATCTGCCAACTGACACGATGTCGCGTACTTTTGCCTCTACTACTCACCAGCCGGTCCTTCCGTCTCAGGAAGCCATCCCTTCAGACCCACCACTTACTCCGTCCTCCGTGAGACACTGTCTAGAGGTCTACATCTATCCCCTTCCGAACTTGAGAATCTACACTTCAATATTGATTTTGTGCTACGGTTCGTCCAATCCTTATCAGATTATTCTCGTTTACATCAGTCCCTATCAGACAATCCGCAGCCGCTGCAGATACTCTCCAAGCTGAAAACTACTGCGGGCAACAAATGAGGCACTGTCCGATGCAGTGGAATTAATCGATCAGAAATACCACTCCCAACGTCTCCGATCCTGTCGTCACCACCTTGGCGGGCTTATTACTCCACAGTCGTGTACCCGGCGCCTGTGGTCAGCACCTTCCGCACTAGGTACGCCTTCCTCTCACCAATCCTCTCAGGAAACTCTCACCCCGTCTCCGACTCCTTCACCTCGACCGTCTCCTTTCCACGATCCAACCGCCGTAGCTGCGAGCACTGGGGCGTCAGATTCGATAGGCGTCTTGGTCCCTGCTGTACATCGCTGGCTTCCTACAGTCCCGGGTTCGATCCTGGGACGGGAAGTGTATATGTACGGGTTTTTCTCCGGTTGTTTCCCCGCCCGTTGCACGAGGGTTTCCTCCGGGTACTCCGGTTTCCTCCCTCCTGCGGCAAAAAACTTTACGATGGTGGTTCCTTCCACTTAACATCTCCCGCTTGGGCCTTCGAAAGCTGTATAGCTTACTGGCCGACAACCTCTATTCTATCAGCTCTTGACTTGTCCTGCCTCCGATGACACCCCACCGTTAACCACCTGTAAGTCTTTTCAGTTCAGCCGTTCTCCAGCCAACACTAGCCTTTCTTCACACAGAGGGATCGTCCATTTCCTCTTCTCACACGGTTCCATCCTTATCCCCCGCAGTCTGTTCAGCTAGTCCCTCCGCCTGTGGATATGCCAGTTGCAGATCCCTCCGTGCTCCGGGATCCCTCTCCCGCCTCCCTTTGGCGCGGCCCCCCCCCACCCGGTTACCTGACTTCTCCCGGTACTCGGTGTGGCAATTCGACAACGTCCATAACTTCTATCCAGCCTTCCACGGCATCCACCGCCATGACTGAACTGCGAACGGCGACATGCCGTGTTCCCCGTGCCGCTCCAAAGCATCTGGGGTGACCTTTGGGTTCCGGTCTACGCCGGACTAACCTGTCATGCCATCCAGGACTCTTCTACCATCCGGTGCGCCTCTGGTGAGATGCCCACTCACGACGGTTCTATCTTGAGTATGTCTCACCGTACACTCTTCATCATCTAACAGTGTTCTGTTTCTACGGACCTCTTCTCTCCGCATAACATCTCCACTCCATGACCCTTACTTCAGGACGTCACATCCGCCTCCGTACACCAGACTCATCATTCGTTCCTTCATCCTCAACTCGCTGTCCGTCATGGTTGAGCCGGCCGTCATCCATCTACGGATGCCCCGACGGATCACTTCCTTTTGCCGCTTCAAGATTTACCCGCATCCCACCTTCCCACAAGGTAAGATTCATTCTAGGATTGATTTGTCCTTGTCCCCATATGACAGACCCCTGCATGCGTTAAAGTCCGATATTTTTACAAAAAAAAAACCACACGCCATACCTCCTGCACACCTGATCTCACTCTTCACTTGTGAATACTCGCTTTTCCTATCAGTCTCTGCCACGACACGGATTCTACTCCGCTCTAGAGTGAGTGGTCAGGTCCACAGCTGGGTCGTCATAGGGCCGTTATGTGCCTGGGGTTGCCTTCTCTTACTCGGGTGGACAGACTTGCGCTCCATGCTCCTGCTGAACTTGGCACCTAGCCCTCCGCCGAGTTACAAAGTCTGCTAGTGTAAATCAGGTAATGTATATTTTCGTCGGCTATAAAAAGACTAAAATTGCAGGGCCTGCACCTGCTTAATTTTAATTTTTATTTCCCAACCGAAAATATACATTACCTTGATTCCCGCCTGATCCCCCTGCCATGAGCTAGGTTCTGGCATGAGAAATGATGGTTCCCGATGCTGCGCAAGGGTGTATATAAGGAGCTTGGCGCATGCGCGGTAGAGTAAGAGCCAGGCAGGGAAGGCAACTTCAACTTCTTGGAGAACAAGCAAGCTCTGAGGGGAAACTGCTAGTGTAAATCGGGTAATATATATTTTTGGTTAAGCAATAAAAACTAATTAAGCAGGTGCAGGCCCTGCAATTTTAGTTTTTTTTTTATTTTGAATTTTTTGCACAAAATTGTTTCCGCACAGAATTGTTGAAACATTTGAACATTGAATTGGGAGGGGTAAAAATCATTAAAAATTTAATTCAAAACCTTGATTAACCAAAGTTGGGTGACAGTTAAGTTTCATTATTTAGGGTCTTGTTCTCAATAATTAAAACTCTCACAATACAGGAGAAGGTAAGCATAAAACAACATTTTGCTTATGCCAACCAAGCCTTATGTCTGTATTTTAGGTATAATAACCGTACTGAAATTTATCTATCTTGCAATAGGCTAGTAATTATTATCTTCTGGCTCAATCACTGTATTTTCATTTAAGCGTCTCATCAGAAAAAAAACTAATCTTTTTTTTTACGGCCTGTTGCAGACATTATTTAACCTACTTTCTTTAGTCAACCTAACCCACAATGACTTTACTAAGCTATCTGCACAGTTTCACTTTAGTTCCTGTATTGGGAACTCCCCTGTATAGGCTAAGATATAAATAAACAAAACAAACATTGTATTCCTTAGTCTCTTAATGCTTACTAAATGGTTAGGTGAAATACAGAAAATGAACCTATGTTAGATTTTTCTCTTGTGCACTTCAGCAACATTGTAGTTATTTTGCAATACAGTGAAGTATTTTTCAATAAAAAAAATATAAGTTAATGTACTAAAATAAGCAAAATGATGTAAATCGGGCTGATTTAAATCGAATAACCCTGATGTGGACGAACCCCTCGTTTAGGGATCCTTGCCTGTCAGATTGGCTTCACGACGAAAAATGCAACCTCAACTGTCAGGCGCCAGGCAAAATGCATCGACTTGACCTTCCAAGTTGTGATAATGACCTTCTCCCCGCATTGACCCATCTTTCTCCCGCTCGGTGCTTTCCAAGACATCCCCTGGTTTTATAGGGTCAACCCAATTTTGAACTTCACCAGGGTGCAACACTCTGAAATTGAGAAAGATTGGATCAAGGCCAACATCGATATGCCACCAGAATAATTCATTGCCAGACAAATCTGGCAATTTGATAACGCGACAGGCTTCCTGCCATGCAAGCCCGAAATGAAAAACTCTTCCTGGCTGGAACTTGCAACTCCCTTGCCTGAACTGTCGCTCCAGAGCTAAAGGGCTACATTTTTATTCACAACATTCCCTTAAGCTCCCTCTTCCATCCTCAACAGATTGGAACGGGTGCTCTCATCTCTGACGGTGCATTTCTCAACACTGTTGGATGTACCTGTCTTCTGTGACCATTAGTTCCTCTTCCCCCGATGCAATGTGGAGCCTTAGGTTTTGACATTCAACCTCAAATTTTTCCTTCACCTTAAAAGAAAGCGGTTTAATCTACTCGCTCTGCGATTAAGACTAGTCAACTTTCATACATCCGGAAACTGTTTAGTTCCACACCTCGTCAACCTCACCCAGATTCCACTGTTACTGCTAAGTTGGCTACAACCTGCCCATCATGAAACTCTTTGTCACTGTGACTTCACACAGTCACATTTTTTGCCCGCTTCTCAAATGTGGAAACAATTTTACACGAGTTTTCAATGTGCCTCCCTCCTGGTTGAACTCTCATCTGCACTGCCTTCGTTGCGGCATCCATCTCCATTTGGAAGCAAGTGTCGCCTTCCCTCTTCAGACGTCCTTCCACAACAAGATGTCTCCAATTCCCCAATACACCATAAGGTAAGCCTCCCCCACTCTAAATTTTTTCTTTTAAAAATCTTCATTGAGGAAAACACTTAACTCGCTTGAACTTTCCCTGATGTCTATTGTTTGCTAGGGATTCACCCCTTGCAGTTAGTCTTTGTGCTTGGACATCTGTAGACATCCCTTCTCCATTGCAATTCAAAGTTTACACTTCACCACTAAAAAATGAACAAACATTCCACCTTCTTCAGAAGTCCAGGCAAAAAACGAAGTACAAAACGAG